>JAQIYK010001269.1:0-10246 GCA_034700465.1 Rotylenchus robustus | reverse complement strand
CGTCTGAGAAAATTTCAAGAATTTATCACATTTTGTTAAGAAATTTGATCATTTTTTGGAGTAAAATCGACGCGGAAAAATTGAGAATTTGGCATTTTGATAATGAAAGTTTGCAACATTTTGGACAAATTTTTTCGATTTTGTTCAAATTTTTCGAAAACAAGTACAGAAGGCCAAAATAAGTACAAATCTTAGAAATAAGTACAAATGGGAGCTCTGATTTAGATTGAGTTTTATCCTTTTATACGATGAGTTGTAATAATTTGAACAAATACATACAACACCAAGCGGTTGCTGTGTTTAAACATTCATTGCGATTTGTTGATTAAGAATGACACTTTTGAGATGGAGATTGGATGGGTTTTACAATGGACAAATGAACGAACGCGACAAATTTATATATAAATTAAATAAAATTTAAGTACAGTGGCGTATTTAAGCCGCCAAAAATAGCACCCTTGGGGTGCGCACCCCCCCCCCCCTCCAGAAAATCCTGGATACGCCACTGGTGCGGTAATGTAAGGGACAGCCATTTTAAAATATAACTTTTTGTGGATAGAAATCAATTGTATTATAAATTTCTCGTGAATGGAACCAATTTTGAAAGCAAACTGACAACAAAAAAACTTTGAGTACGAATAACAAATCGGTTGGCATGCAAAAATCAAATAATAAAAGGCAATGATGCGATAGATAGAACATTGGATTGGAATGAAACAGCACACAAGAGTTTCAACCACTGTTGTATGGACATCTAATAAGACGAAATTAAAAATGCGCAACAATTACATTAAAATCAACTTACACGTATGTAGCAGGAAAAATGCCTACACGACTATTTAGCGTGCCTTCCCACCAATTTTCATCTTCGCGTTTGGTCACTAAACAGTTGACTATTGATTAGTTGAGAGCGTATCGGCTCTGTCGCTCCTCCGATTATTTATTTTAGATTTGTTTTTTATTTAAATCAAACTATATAGATCAAATGTCTAAATTCCCAATTTGGAGTATCGAATTATTCAGTCACAATCACCTTTCTGAAATAAGGCGGAGTGCAAAAAAGAAAAAGCTAAAAACATTGAATTCACATTTCCAATAATTCATTCCTTCTTAATAAAGCTTTCCCAGAAATTGGCACATTTGACTCGTTTTTTTTTGTTTTGTTTATTACACATTGTTATACAATTATACTCGATAATAATCGAAAGAATTTACAATGCTTTAAAAGTATTCAGGACTAAAATTTTAATATAAAACATTTCAACAAATTTTTCAAAAAATCCGGAATCCGGCGCCGGATCCGGTATTTTATTTGACCGGATTTTTGGGCCGGATCCGGTCCGGAAAAAATGGAAAATCCGGAATCCGGTCCGAATCCGGAATTTTCGATTTCACCGATCCCTACTTCAGATAAACCTAAAACCACTTGCTCTGTGATTTTTAGGCCATTGCGAGTCAGCAGAAAAATATTTTTCAATATAAATTCTCACCCTATTGATCAGTGTCTACTAGGATTTTTTGCGGGGCCAAACATTTGACTGGCAAGATTCCATTTTTATACCTAATTCCTGACATTGTTTTCTGCTGGTTGGTGAATGTCTCACGAGCTGGTGATGATGATGTTAACAACAATGATGGTACTTCAGTTTCCGAACTTATCACCTCAGACTGATTCACTTCTGCTGATGCCATAGTTGCAGTTGTGGTTGAAATACGGCGCTATAATGTTCAGTTCGAAAATAAAATTACACTCAAGTGCTCACATCAATTGTTGGTGTTGTTGTGGTGGTGGTAGTCTCTCGCTGAACTAGCCGAACAGTATAAATCCTTTCGGCTACATGTTTTCCGTTTGCATCCAACACGCGAATCTTTAGCTCGTGTTCAGCTTCAATGGGTGAGGTCCCATCACTATCAGCCCCACCAAATGCCGCCTTCTCATCCATAAACAGTTCGCCGGTTAGGTGGTCGAGTCGAAATAGTTGTGAGTCTTGCGAGTTCTCAAGCTCAAAGCGGTATAATCCCTGTTGGAAATGCTGTTCCGTACCCAAACTTTCGCGAACAGAGAACAGTGGATGATGTGGGAGGGATGCCGGAGTTGCAGGCAATGGGACCTATTGTCGGGGAAATCAACACAAAGTATTTACCACAAAAAGTTACATCGATGGTAGTGCCTTTTGATTCCAGTGTAATAACTTGTCCATTCTTTCCAAATGCAACCTCCACTGACTTCGACGTGGCCGATTCTACTGCCGCATCGTCGGATGAGGCACTTGTTGTTACTTTCTCCTCTTCCTCATTCGCCAATCCAAATTTAACCATTGTGCGCGCCTGAGTAAGCATTTAAAACGGATTAAAATGTCAAAAATATTTTTACGCACTGTCTGTCCACCGGTATCACGTACTTCCACCAGCAAGAATGCCACTGCTGTTTGACTTGGGTTACCTTCATCTGAAGTTGGCCAGCTCCTGGGATCCTTGATCAGCAGTTGGCCATCTCTATGAATGTGCACCAGATCCGAGGCATTGCCTAAAAGAATGCGAATTAGGTGATAGGAGGATGGAGGAAGTACAAATTGTGGGCACTAATAAGCAACGGAGTCGAAGAAAATTAAAGGAAAGTTAAAAAATAAAAGGAAAAAACAACAATATCAAAACAAATGAAAGAAAAGGAAAATAAAACAGACATAAAATTTGTGCAACGACTAATGTATTTTTCTCCCAGCAGGATTTATTTGTCGAGTTCTTTCGTCTATCTATCGAAACGAAAGAAAGAATGTGTGAAAAAAGCAGATAAGCAAACGCGAAATATTTCCATAAATGTTTATGTTCTATCTGTACGATCAATTGAATTCTATTTGTATCATTTTAAACATTTAACATCCCCAAAAATATAGAACACGAAAACCACAAAAATTGAAAATTTCATACGAACAGCATTTTATTATTTTGAAAAATTACTATCTATTGGAATTTTACTGGAGCAAAAGACAAACTGGAGCTGGACAAGGGAATTTAAATAAAAAATGCCATCCAAAAGGGTCTCCCTCAACTCGCCAACAAATGTGCCAGAATGGCCATAACTTTTTTCAAAATTAAGATAGAGAACTGAACTTGATGTCTAAAAATCAAGCAAAAAATATCTACAAATTGATATAAGAATGACCAAGATTGGATAATGTTGGGTGTTGGCGAGTTGGGGGAGACCCGAAAATTATATCACTACAAAAATTAAATATATACTGATTAAAGGTTATTTTTACTTCAAGGAAATTGAATCTCCCGCAAAAAAGAGTCTAACCTCATCCTCGAGTTTAAGTTCTGCGGCTCAATGCCCTTCTACCTCGTCCTCTTCCACCAAATTTGTCTCCTCTACATTTGTCTCCTCCACCTCCACTCAATTGCCTCTATCAACAACGAGCAAAAATGCCTTATTAGCCAAACCCAGATCGAGTTCACAAGGCTGTTCTTCTTCAATTCCGGGTCCATCCACTTTGTCTATCGGGAATCAAATGTGCACTAACCACTCTGACCAACTGACTACATCATCCAAACCTGTCCAACTTCTGACTCATTTGCCCGCTCAGTTTGCGCAAAGTCATCTTCTGCTCATCACCGACAACCGAGAACATGTTGCCGGGTCGAGAAGTAACCGACGCAAGGGAAAGGGCGTTGGCGAGCATCTGGTTGCAATGAATGTTCCCTTTGAGAGTCGACCGCTTTCGGTAATTATAACAATTTTAGTTAGATTAAAAATTAAATTGTTGTGGTGTTGGTTAGATCGGTGACTACTTGTGGGTGTTGCAATGGACGGATTTGGACGGAAAAAGACAAATGCTGGTGATGGACTACGTGGTGGAACGGAAGACTTTGGATGATCTTAAGGTTGTTATTGTGTGCTGGGGTGCAATCTTTAAAAAAATCATCGAAAAATTTAAGAGAAGCATTCGAGAAGCACGCTACATCGAGCAAAAGCAACGCCTACAAAGATGCGGATTGCGCAACATTGTACTGGTGGTGGAAGGTGGCATGAACGGTGATCGTTCTGTGGAGCAAGCGATGGTGTCCACCGGGGTGGAGAGTGGTTTCCTTGTCCATCGGACGCCAAACTTGCAAGGCACCGCCAAGTTCCTTCAGCACCTGACAAGGAGGCTGGAAGAGCGATGCAACAAGGAAAAGGTATTCCAAAAATCCAAAAAAAAATTCCAAAAATTAAAAATTTTAGGGAGAAATACACCCCTATAAGAATCGATTTTTTCGAAAATTACCAGGTCATTCCTTCCCCCGAACCGGATTCCCCCCCCGAACCCCGAGGCTAGCTACGGGCCTGTTTTATCCAACTTACAAACTGCTCATACTTACCCAATTTCCTTTAGATCACCGGGCCCTGCTTCAACGTGTTCCAGGAGGAGTGCAAGAAGGCGCACGCCACCACGGTTGGGGACTGTTGGCTGCGCCAGTTGACAGTTTGTCCCGGGATGAGCATCGACCGTGCCCAGCTCGTCCGACAACGTTTTCCCTCCTTCCGCTCGCTGGTCCAATTCTACCGCGACAAAGTGGGAGAACAGCCGCAGCAACAAGAGCACCAGTCGGTGCTGAGCCGCGAGATGCCCCAATTGGCGCCGTCCATCTCCAAACAAATTCACGCCTTCCTGCGACAAGCGTTGAACGACCAATGAGTTGGTTGAGAGATCGAATGGCGAAGAAAATAATATTTTTTGTTGGGATTTGGACAATTTGGAACTACCATATCAATCAGTGGGACACACCTTTGACACGTTACCATTATCATTCCATATGTCCCTGACCATTACCATTCCTTACGTCCCTGTATCTTCCTCACACATTGTCCGGATATATTCATATTGTTTGGCGAGAAAATGTTTTTGTACCAATTTTCAAAATGTCTATATAAGAATTATGTGTTTGGAATCAGCTTCATGATTTTTTTTGTTCGTAAATTTTTCCTGGTCTGGCCATTTTTTGGTCTCGCTTGGTCCAAACGAGAATTTCCCAAATCACGTCTATTACCGGCGAGTCGCGTCATAATTAGTGACCGTTTTGAATTTCGGAAATTTCTTCAACATTTGCTGCCCAATGTTGGACATATTTGGTACCCAAATAAAGCCCAGAAAGTCTGCTATCATAATGCTAAAGGCAGATTTCTGAAAACCAAATTGGTTCAAAGATATGGTCAATTTAGTAAATTTCGAGAGAGAAATTCAGTAATTTTGCCATACCTCCACGAAAATGAAACTGTGCGCTAACAGAAATAACAATGAATAGAGCACATTATGGGCTCCAATAACACCTAACCTAACAATAAGATAAGATACCTGAACTCAGTTGTCAAAAAGAAATAAAGTCATCGAACAAAAATTGGTAGTTTTACAAACAACCTAAACTTTTTAACTACATCTAAAATGCAGTTAACGTTCACTAATTATGACGCGACCACCTGATAGAAAACTGAACAATTCTGGCGAATAGTCGGAATTTAACTAATAGTTGCTTTTACATCGAGCATAAATGAAGACAACAACAACAAATACCTGTATTGGGTGGTCAGATTAGTTGAAAGGCAAAACCTCGTAATTTTGTACAAAGAATGATGAGCAACATGGAACAAAAACAGAAAGTCAGATACCCGATTTTGTGCGTATTGAAAGTACAACAAGTGGGTGTTGATGAAAAATGAAAGTCGGTGAGTTCAGACTGAGATACACATTAACAATAAGGTAATAATCAAGTGAGATTGAGCTTTTTCAGCACATCGGGAATGGGTCGGTTGTTTGTTCCGTTCAAGGGTCCATTGTTGTTGTTGGTGTCTCCACCGTCCGTCCTGTGCTCCTCGGCCGGGATGGTGTAGTCGTATGACGTGTCCACAGGTGGCGGCTCAAAAGGATTGAACAGATCGTTGAGAATTACCGTACGTCCCTCTCGCAATTCCTCCATAATTTCCCTCAATTTGTAGGGTTTGACCAAATTTTTCGGCACGGGCTGTACAAAAGTTTTGTTTAAACGTATATTTGCCAAAGTTAAACTGACCAATCCATCGTAAGGCTCTTCTAGGAAAAAGAGAAATTGTTTGTCGCCATCGGACTGTCCAGATCTATAAATTACAAAGTTGATATTCAAAAAGTTATTAAATAAATCGTAACTCAAACCTGCTATAAAGTCGACCATCTTTGATGGAAATCATCCAATTCTCGTAGTCGAACCGCGCATAATATTCGAAGAACCCATAGACCAATTCGCCAATGGTGCGTGCATTCTTGCGAATTTCTGAGAAAAAAACAATCCCTATGCTCAAATTTACCCTTTTTAAAATTCAAGCTCACCTGGTAGTTTTAGATTCGCCCCGTAAATCAGGTCCTCTACGTTTCCCAATCCATCAAAATATTTGGGGTAGAGCAGGTACAAATTTGGTAACACCGGCGGCTCCACTCCGCATTGGAGAAAGTGCAGTATCATCAATGACATCTGCAATTACCGTATTATTTTTGTTTGTTTTTAATTTTTATTTTTTTACCGTATAGCTGTTGATTTTTCCATGCCTGAAAATATAGATATGTAGTGACCCGAGTTATGGAACAAGACAAGTCTTTAATTTTTCCTTCACTTTTGGATTTCTACTTGCGTTTTAATATTGAATGGATAAATTACCTCGGATTGATGACGTGATTGATTTTGCCCCACTCCTTCAATATTATGTTCATCTGGACAAAACGTATGTCAATCCTATAAACTCGAAATATTTAGTCTAAAATGATTAACGATAATTATACTTGGAATAGTAATGGATCAGATGAGAATTGAAGATGCCAGCCACGCAATTGCAGTTTATATCAACATCGATGTCGTGGAAGGGAAAATTGAGTGCAATTTTCAGGATGGGCACCTGAATAAAATTTAAATGGATTAGATATGTTATTAACCATCAACTTTGTTACCCGTGCTGCGATGTATCTAATCCGTGAAACAAATGGCGCACCATCCAATATGTAGTAGATCTTTGAGAGTATTTCTGGAGACATCCTAAAAAAACATTATCATTTTCTGTTGTTGCTATTAAAAATGACTAACTCTTCGTTGTAGAATCCTCTGGTACATCTTATTGTAAAGCACAAATCGAGATCTAAAGATTTTTTCAAACCATATCAAATCAAATCTCAATTTTGAGAAATAAAAATAATTTAAAATTTTAATTTATCCCATAAATTTTCGGCAACCTAATAAGTAAATAACAAAAAAAGAACTATCAAATTTTACTTGGTTTTCAAATATTAAACTCTTTAACTCTTACTTGTATAATTGTGAAAAATATTACATACAACGAAAAAGAATTTATTTTTAGGCAAATTTATGATAAAAGTGTCAATTTAATAACATACGAACATACCTGCATCAATGGTACTTATTTTGTTACGTGTCGAGCCTCCAAGTGCCAAATATCCATTATTGAAATGCTTTAACAATGTGATTGATTAGTATTTTTCAATTTTAATTACCGGCTCAATGACTTCACGAAGCATGTCATATACGGCAAGTCTGAGTTGCAACTCGTGCTCGGGCTAAAATATGCAATTGGATTAGAAATATGTAACAATCCTGATAACAAACATCTATCTTCTTCTCAAAAACATCAATCTCTAGGTTATTTTTTGACAAGTTAAACTGTACTATATATAGCCCTGTACTTTTCAGTATGTTTTACCAAGGGCGTAGCCGGAAAAAATTTTCGAGGGGGGGGGGAATTCAAAAATTTTTGGCGATTTTTTTTATTCGCGCCGAAAAGTCGATTTTTAGGGGTGTATTAGGGGGGACCCTATTAAACATTTTTGGCATTTCGGGGGGGGGAATTCCCCCTGGCTACACTGTTTTACCGTTTAGAGAATAACTTCCTACACCACTCTAGATTAATATTCGTATTAATCAAACTCAAAAACCTGTTTGTTCCGCTGGACAAATGCTTCCATTTCCTTTGTGTATTTATCAAGTGAAGAGAATATATCCAGTTGACGTTCCAAATATTGATCCACGTTGGCAAAAATTCTTGAAACAAAGGGTGATGACACTATCTTGTAGGCTTCATTATGACTAATATCCCTCCGCATATCAGAGACGTCAAATTTTGTCTTTACACGCATACTTCGCTTTAAAAGCATAAAATTTGTTTGAAAATACAAAATGTGAAATAAACATAGATGGTTTCCATTCGGAATCCAAACTCAAAACATTTAATTTTTAAAAATGCAACCAATTTATCCAACCAAACAAAAATTGTAATAATTATAACTACAACAAAAGAACAGCGTTGATGCACCCGTCATTCTCTGGATGGTTGGTGACTTGCGCATACTTTGCCCATACCACCTTGCCGCCCTGGGTAACCAAGCCAAGCTCACTGACATTTACTTCAATTATTGTGCCCTTCGTTATCACGCCCAGCGATGTGTAAAGCTGCGAAGATGGATTTTTCTTCACTCCGACCAGCGGTAAGCAAAATGTAGTCTTCAGTTCGGGATGAACCACATGAGCCTTAAATGCTTTTCCATTTAGCCTATGTGCCAAAGTTATTTTGTAATGTTACCTTCTTGAACCTGAGTCCCATAGGTCTGATGAACCTTTCGAATTTTGCTGGCTTGCGTGTAAATGTTTCACCGACAAAAGTGACTTTGGTAACCATCCTTTTCCAACCCTTGCGCCTTGATTTCCCCGTGTTAACAACTTTGAATGTCTCTGCATCGCTGACTGCCTTTACTTTTGGCAATGGGACTTGATACTTGGCCTAAATTTAAAGTGGCGGTAACCGGTAAAACAAAAAATGGTTAGTTTTCTCGCCTCCAATCACTTACAGCTTTTTCCTTTCTTTTCTGCTTGATGGAACTCGAAAGTGCTTTGCCTTCAGTTTGTTTTTGTCGATCCAAAAGATAAGCAGGCACTGCTCCATCTGTTGGTTCTTCCGTTGTCCCTTTCAACTTCTTCTCTTCATGTTGTTTCATCAATTTTCGCATTTGGACCTAATTTTTTGAGTAATAACAAATAATATTGCTAGAAAACCTTTTCTGTATAGCGCTTCTTGTTGTACAGTTTTGCTTTTCCTTTGCGAACTGTTTTGGCAATCTTTGAGCGGTTATGGACTGCTCGTGCTAGTTTTTTACGCCTAAATTCTTAGATTGTAAATATTCAAAAGGTTGCGAATTTACGTTCGTTCTTCATGGTCTAACTTCCGTCCATATCTCTTTCTGTGCAACTCAATGTGCTCGTTTTGTGGCTTAAATTTTAGTTTTATTAAACATATGTATATGACAAACAATTTATAATGTACCATTTTGTTATGTTATTTGGACACAGAGTGACGTCAGCGTAATACTCAGTCAGGAATTTGGCTTGTTGGTCGATCCCTTATTTATTATTGTTTTTGTATATATTTAACCTGTATTTTTACGTACGCATAATGTATATTTATATGTTATATGTATAAGGTATTACATAAGAATATCGAATATCTGATTGATTGTATTGTAAAGTGATGCTAAATTTATGATTAGATGCTAACAGATGTTATTTTAATGTTGGGTTCCCCCCCCCTCTCAAAAAATCCATTTTCAGAAATTATAATTTTGAGAAAAATGTGGCCTTTTATGAGTGATTCTCACCAGAATTTAAAGCATAATAAAAAACATGTATTTTCTTGTTTAATTTCTTGTTCTTGGGATCATAAATTTTTTATGATTTAGTGGACCTGAATTCGGACAAAAAAACGAAAAATTGAAGCATAAAACAAAAGAAAATCAGGTCCGAATTTGGTTCGCGTCCGGTCCCTAAACAGCAAGCAGCGCATTACCAGCAGCTTTTTGAAAATTAAATTGTATTAGTGGTTTTCTCCGAGCAGGATGTAATTGGTGGGAAGCCTTATTTGAATTCGTAGAAAGAAAAAAAACGAACCTTTTCTTTTTTTTTCTCGTTTAATTTCGCTTTCTTTTTTTGTTTTTTCTTTTTCCTTTTTTTCTTTCTTTTTTTTCTCTTTTTTTCTTTCTTTTTTTCTTTCTTTTTTCTATCGTTGTTTCTTTCTTTTTTTTCTCTTTTTTTCTTTGTTTTTTCTTTTTCCTTTTTTTTCTTTTTTTCTCTCTTTTTCTTTCTCTTTTTTTCTTTCTTTTTTCTATCGTTGTTTCTTTCTTTATTTTTTCTTTCTTTTTTTTCTCTCTTTTCTTTGTTTTTTCTTTTTCCTTTTTTTTCTTTTTTT
>JAQIYK010001268.1:0-10246 GCA_034700465.1 Rotylenchus robustus | reverse complement strand
GATGCTGATGTTGAGGGTTGGGTAGGTCGGTCGTCGTTGTCATCATCGGGGCGGAAGAGAAGGAGAAGGTCGGGGGAAGGGAGGGGGAGGAGGGGGAAGGGAGGGGGAGGAGGGGTTGAGCCGATGAAAGAAAAGAGAGGCTGAGCAAAGAGGGGGAGGAGGGGGGGGGGAGGGAAGGGTCGCCAGTGTGAAAAGGATGGATGAATGGATGGGGCAATCTTCGTCGTCGTCGTCGTCGGGGCGTTCCCCTCCCCTCGCCCAGTCAGTCATCTGCTGACTCTGGGCGGTCCTTTCCCCTCCATCCCCCTTTCCTTGTGAATGTGAGCCGGATGGGGGAGGGGAGAGAGGGAGGGGAAGAAAAGTGCGGGAAAGGAAGGAAGGACCCCCTCTCCCCTCCATCTCCCTGGGGAGGGAGGTTAGAGGCGCCTCGAGGGGGAGGGGGGAGGGAAGGAAGGGAGAAGGGGGTCCGCCGCCAGCAGGGGAGGGACTCTCTCTGATGATGGGGAGTGGCGGGGGAGTGGCGGAAGGGTGGGGCGGGGGGGCAAACAGAAGGGGAAGTGGTGGAGGAGGAAGAGGGGGAGGGGGGGGGAAGGGGCGAATGTGCACCATCGCATTCGTCGAATGGATTGGGGAAGTAGGGAGGGGTCGACCGGACCCCTTTCCTCCCTTTTCCTCCCTTCTCTGGTGGTTGTGGTGCTCTGCTCGGGGGAGGGAAGACTCATCGGCGGAGGTCGGAAATGTGATGTGTGTGTTGTGTGCGGGACGGATGGGGTGGGGATGGGGATAAAGATGAGGGTGGTGGGGAAAGAAAGGTCGCCCCACAGAAAATTGGTCAAGTCGAGAGGGGAGCTGAAGAGTAGCGGGGCGAGGGAGGGAGGGATTGGCCTTCAGGGGATTAATTTATTTATGGCCACGGTGTCCCCTCCCCTGGCCAATTTGGTGGCGCGAGGCCGGAAAAAGATGGCAAATTGATGGGCTTGTGGTTGGCATGTCCTAAGTCGGGTGCCAAATTGGTGCCTATGCTCTTCGTCGGGGCGAGAAAATGGGGCGAAACCAGACCAAGCCCAATTTGCGCCTCGGGGGCTTATCAAATGAAGTGCATGGGATGGGAGATGGGACTTGGGTTCGACGAGGTCTCTTTCTGAACGAAATCTCGGATTTCGTGTCCCCCGAATATTTCAAGTATAGTCTTTATCTTGTATGTGTGATGTGTCTCGAATTCGCCAAGAATTTTTTTTTGTGTTGGGCCCTTGATGGATTTTTCCAGAATTTTCTAAAAATTTTCATGGGCTAGGTGTGTAGCTGTGGTTAATGTACTCCTTCCTGTTCTGTCCTTATCTTTTTTTGCTCCAATTTATTCGGGGGTCAAATATGGTTTGCCCTTTCTTTGTTTTGAGTCGGTCACCCCCATTTATTGCACCTTCCCCCACCCTCTACCCTTTGTTCGACTTCCCAAGTCACACAACCAAAAAGTGCGGGGTGCGGGTTCAAAGTGCATTCTGATGTTTTGTGTGGCCTCACTTTTGCCGAAAAATTTCAAAATTTTCAAAATTCCGAATTTCGGAATTTCGAAATTTTTCAAATTATTTTTTGAAATTTTTTCATCCTAAGGGTTATTAAAAATTAACGGTACGGTAGCCCGTGCCCAGCAACCTGCAGTATAGTTGATCCCTACCGTATCGCATTGTATCCGTATCCTGCTGTACCCATGTCCTATCCCGACATGGGTTCCTTCTACAGTACCCATTTCGTACCCAAATTCTACTCGGTATTTTACTGTACCCATGTACTGTAACTTAGTACAAGTCAGTCCCAAAACAAGTGTTTTTTCCGTCCATTTTGCTAGTTATCGCGACTGGTGGGAGTAAAGTCAGTCACTTTTGGTCTCCTCCCCTTTTCCCTCCCCTTCCCCCACTGTTTGCCCACTTGCACTTTCCAGCCACCTATGGTGTGCAAAATTAATTTGCTCACACGAACACCGGCGGGAAAGGAGGAGGAGGAGGGGGAAAGGACACAAAATGGGGGAAAGGCCCCCGGGGAAGGGGGGAATTGTGCCCTCGGGGGAGTCGAGCACAAAAGTGAGAGTTGTGCCATTTTTGGAAGGCGCAAATTGGGCAAAAAGAGAAAGAAAGATTGAGGGAAGGGGGGGGGGAAGGCGAAAGGTGGGGGAAGTGCCACAAAAATGGGAGGAGGGACATCTAGAAATGGAAGGGTGTACTGTAGTTAAGCCACAGTTGGTGAGGCATACGGTAGGCAATCCACAATAGATACGGTGTACGAAAGGCAAGCTACAAGTGGTACGGTAGATACAGTATGGTGAGGTACCGTACACTGTAGATGATCTCAATTGGTATGGTTTACAGTAGATATTGTACAATTGGTACGGTACATATAATACGGTGGGATTCATTATAAGGCAGATACGGTACTGTAGGTTACGGTGGAGAAAAATTAAAAATTACAATTTGTTTAAGTCACCAATGCAATTTTTGCCCGGGCCCAAGATTTAAAAATAAGTGCCACTTTGCCCGGGTTGTTTTTGAACAGTGTTGACAACATTTTCCCTCTCTCCCTCCAAATCCAAACAAACAACTCCCTTCTCCCTGGCCACATGTTGTTGTTTTTGTGCCTTCAAATGGGTTGAAGACCAAAATGTGCAGACGCAATTATCTCTTTCAATTCTTTCCCCCTCCCCCCCACCATCTTTTGTGTCCCCGGCCGAGGGACTGTTTTGGTCCCCGGGGAACGCGGAGCAAAGATGGGACCAATTTGGTGCTTCCAACTCAATTTGATTTTGTCGCGTTTCGCTGCCGCAATAATCTATTGTCATCTGTGCCCTCGGGGGATGGACCAACAAAATCTTTTTCTTTGGGGACATATCGAAACAAATATTCATGCTGTCAGGGCATATAATTGGAGTAGACTTCACTATAAATCCTCCCCTAAACCACTCCCCGAACTTTCCGAACTTCCGATTTTTAAAAACCCGAGAATTCCCGCGTTTTCAGAGACAGAATACAGTGTGTGAAAGTGCTTTGTAGTGCAATTTTGGAAGAGATTGTGAGACTGAATTTAGCAGATACGGATGGGATGATTTTCCCGTTCCCCCGGAAGACTTCGGACTCTTCGCGCGGAAGATGAGCTCTCAACTCTCTTCTTTTAGTGCTCCAAGCGAGGGCGAAGATTCCTGCCCGGATGAGCTCTAATCCCCTCACCTCCCCCGAGCACATCCCCCCCTCTATCACATCCTTCCCCGCCAATTATGGAGGAGAAGAAGGAGGGGAGGAGAAGGAGGGGAGGAGGAGAAGATGAGGAGGAGATGGGGAGTAGGGAGCATGGTTCTCAAAAGCGCCCCAAAATTTTCATCGAATTTCTCATCGGGTTTATATATAGGACACACACGTTAATTGTCAATCTAATAAGTAGGACACACATGTTTATTGTCAACCTAATTCTATAAAATTTGGGTGAAAACCCGATGAGAAATTCGATGAAAATCCTGGGTCGCATGCGCCCCCCCCCAGTCCCAGTGGGGCGCTTTTGAGAACCATGGTGGGGATGGGGAGAGAGAGAGCAGTGAAGGACCTTTTGCCCCTTCCCCACCGAGTGGCGAGGCAAGGGTAGGGTAGTGTGGGACAAAAGCACCACCGAAAGTCTATGTGTTTAGGGAATACTATAAGCTACAAGTGGCAACGGTATAAGGTAGATAAAGTACGGTAGGCTAGGTAAACGATAGATACGGTAAATAATCTGGCAAAATCAAAAAATTCCTCAAATCTAGGGGGCCGAGGTCGAGGGGCCTCGAGCTGTCCGACCGGCCGGCGACCCAAAGGGGTGCTTTGGGTGGGGGCGAATTGCCCTTTCCCATTCCTTTCACTTCCCTTTCCCTCCCCGCCTTCGTTCCTTTTTCTATTTGTTGCTTTCCCCTCCCCTGCCCATTCACTCGGCGAAGGCAAAGGAAAGGGCGTCCAGTGCCCCCTTCCCCTTCCCCCACTCCCTTTTTCGCCCGCCGGTGGTTGGGCTGGTCGGGGGAGGTGGGGTAAAGGGGGGGGGGGAAAGAAGGTGGATGGGTCCGGAGGGGGTCCGTCCGCCCAACGCGACGGGCGGGGCGGAAGTGTTACGACGACGCTCTTCTCTCTTCTCTCCTCCCTCTCATCTGACTTCCCTTTCAGTGGTGGAGGGGGGAGGGGGAGGGAAAAGGGGACGAAAGGGCAAGAAATTGGAGTTGGACGAGTGGGAGAAAGGGAGGGGGAAGGGAAGCCGAGAATAGACATTCTCGAGAGTGAAAAATGTGCCTGAAGGCACAGATGTGACTAGAGGGGCTGGGTGAGATATTAGGCAGATCTTTGATCTTGTTAGGGATTCTGTTAAAGCTCCAGATGCCCGAATCTTGCTGAGAAAAAGTCCATATTTGTTTGAAAAAGGTATGTCCACAACTGAATCAATTTTGAAACAAGTTGGAGAACCATCATATATACTGTACTTTTTAGGGTACTGTATACCTACCGTATACCTAGCCTATCATATCAGCTTTTTAAGCAAACGCAGGAAGAAGATCAATAGCGTAACTCTCGCCTACTGTATCCACATCGCATACCAATCAGCCTTTGATCTCGTCGGAATTCAGGGCTCAATACCGTATCACTAATAAGCAGCTACTGTATCTCATATCGCTTACATATCATTTTTATCGTTGATTTTGTTGGGTTCACTGGGTTCCAATACCGTAGTATTAAAGCAGATGTTAGAAAGAAGGTCGAGAAAGACAACACTCAAACAGAACGAGAGAGGGGGGGGGCAAAGATCAACACCAGCAGATACGCCTTCGCCCCGGTGGGGCTGTTCTCCCATTTATTTCAGTGACATGGTCCCAATAATTTTTTTGGGGCCGGCGGAGGAGGGAAAAGGGGAAGGGGGAGAATTGGGGACACAATCAATCAAAAGGAGGAAAAAGGAACCCATGGGAGCGAAAAGATGGGGCGGAGGGGGAGGGGGAAGAGGAGGACGAAGGTTGAGAAATCCGAAGGGAAAGGAAAGGGGAGCAGATCCAAATTATTAAGTGGAAAAGGCATGATAATCAGCAGGTCTGGGGGGGACACTGTATTGTACTGTTTCTGTTTAATACACTGTACCCCTGTGGTGTACTGTACCCGTGGATTGTATCCCGTTTAACTTGGATGGGACTCTATACACAACAGACATTTGCCGCATTCAGAAGGAAGATGAGGAACGAGGTTCGAGGGCCACGAGTTGAGAATGAGTCGAGAGGCGAGAATGGGGTTGAGAGTGACCTCAAAAACATTCGAGAATCTCGAGTCACGGACGGACAAGTCGAGGGTCGAGAGTGACTTCACCCTTTAGGAAGAATACAACGAATAATTGGGCTCTTTGAAGGATGCAATTGACCAATTTTTGGCGGAAAATAAAAGAGAAAAAACACACCGCCAAAAGACGAAAGAACACACCCAATTGATAGGGAAGGGAGTGATGATTGAGGGTGTGGGAGAGGGAGAGAAGGATGAAAGATCACATTGGAGAGAAAAAAGGAGAAAAAGAGATCACTTGCAAAAGTGAGAGGGTGGATGGGACATAAAGAAAAAGAGACCTGGTGGCGAGAGATAACATAAAAGTGAGATGGTCCAGAAAAAGGGTGAAAAAGATCACGCAAAAGTGAAAAGACAAAGAGGTTCAGAAGAGAAAAAAAGATAGATAAGAATCACCTGTTGGAAGGAGAATGGAACCCGTGTGATGAGTCATCCATCATCACTTCATCACCTTTTACCTATCCGTCCCAAATCTCTCCCATTTCCATTATCTCTCCCTTTATCTCTGCTTCTCTAACTTATCTCTCGCTTCAAAACCCAAACCTTCAGCTTCAAAAAAGAATACTATGTTTAAGGTATACGGTATTAGAATTCCCTCTTGGCTTTCAATTATGGATAATTTCCGGCTTTTGGGGCTTTTCCTTCCCAAATTCCATTCGTCACGGCCTTTTGCCCCTTTTTCTGGCTATTATCTCTTCTTTCCGCTTCTCTCCTTCCCCCAGCGGCTTAAGCCCCTCAGAGCTTTATCCCCTCAGGGCATCGCCTTCCTCTGCCAAAGTGTCTCCAATTCCTTCCCCAAAGTGGCACCATCCCCCACTTCCGGGCCGTGCTCCCCTCCGTCCTCTGCTTCCCCCTCCCTTTCCTCCCCTAACCATCTCTTCTCCCTAATGAATGGGCGCCAATCTCCCCTTTGGATGGGCTCTCATCCTCCATCCATCCATCTTTTGCCCCTCTCCCCGAGCTTTTTGGGAGCAAAAAGAGGGAAAGGGAAAAGGGTCCGACCGCGACGACGACGGAGATGAGACACACCAACCACCACATACTCCTCCTCCCCTTCCCCCCCCCACCACCACTTTCGCCCGCCCAATCTTCGTCCCCCTCCCCCTTCCCTTTCCAATCCTTTCCCTTACACCCCCTTCCCCCATCCTTCCCCTTACCCCACCAAGGGAATCCAGGGGTGTGGGGAGGAGGAAGGAAAGGGCAGAAGATGAGGATGGGATAGGGCGGGGAGGGAGGGGGTTGGAGATGGGATAGGGTGGGGTTGGTCTTTTTCGTCGTTGTCACTTGTCATCCTCCGCCGCTTCCTTTTTCCCTTTTGCCCCTCCCCCCTCCACCATTCCCCAGCTTCGGGGCGTACGACAGACAACGGATGGGAAGTGGGGAAGGTGGAGGAGGAGGAGGAGGAGGTGGTGAAAAGGGGTCTCCTCCTTCCCTCCCTCTCCTCCTTCCCCCTCCCTTCCCCTTCCCCCCTCCTTCTCTCCCCTCCCTTCCCCCTCCCTCTCTCCCTTCCTTCCCCCTCCCTTCCCTCTCTCCCCTCCTTCTTTCTCCGTTGGCGTCAATTGCCCCGGGGCAATTTACGTCGTCGCTCGCCGCCAATGGGAGCGGAGAGGGAAGAAGAGGAAGAGGGTACCCTTTGGGAAGATGAAAAGTGTTCTATCGGACGGATGAGATTGAGATGAGAGGGGAGATGGATATGGATGAAGAGAGGGGAAGGGAAAAGAGGTCAAATGTTGTGTTGCTGGGGAACGAAGTACGACACGAACATGTCCTATCGAAGCATGAGGAGAGAGCACCGAACCGAGGTCTAACACAATGGCACCACATCGGATGTCCGATATTGAGGGGTATTTTGTTATCTATCCGACAGCCAAAAGTTTTGGGTATTCCATTAATCGATGAGTTTCCCCAATCTCACAATAAGTCCATCCCCCCCCCTCCGACCCGTTCATCTCCTCCTCCTTCTCCACCTCCTCCCCCTCCTCCTTCTTCTCCTCCTCCCCCGCACTCTTTTTGGCTCGGTGCGGCGCGATGGAGGACGACAAAAATGGGAGGGGGGAGGGAGGGAGGGATAGAGAGGGGTTTAGGAAGGACGAACGACGGGGGATTAGTGGCGGAGGGGGAAGAAAAAGTGATGTGAAAGGTGGAGATAGATAGGAGATGAACACCCCCGGTGGACCAGGGAAATGAGAGGTTGAGGAGGAGGACAAACGGCAAAAAAAAGAAGAAAAAATGGGAAAAACAACATTAAAGACCATTTTAGCACCATTTTGACCATTTTTGGGAGGGAGGAAGGTCATGTGCTGAAGAATAGGCCTATTTTTGGAAATTGCAAAAATGGAACTTTTTGGGGCAGTACATTTTGGTCCCAAAGATCCTGAACTTTGCTGCCCCGAGACTATTCTAGGCTTTTATCATTGCAGTTTTAGATCCACTTTGGTGGTTCAGCTCCGGTCGGTAAACAACACACTCTTTTTGAAGCAGTACATACCGTATAACCTCTATTAATTACCCATGGGTAGTTATTTTTCAACCTACCTCCAAGGGGGGGTAATTATTGGAGGGTGGGTAATTATTAGAGGGGGGGTAATTATTTTTCAAATGTTTTAAAATTATTACCTTTTTACATTTTTGGCGAAATGTTTAAAAAATGTTTTTTTAAGTTTAAAATTTTAAGAAATGTTTTGTTTTTTTAAAGGAAAAATAAATAAATAGGTAAAAGGAAAGTTAATATTTACCTAAGTTGTTACCTACCTAAGTTAATAATACCTAGGTAGTTTAATTTTTTTGTTAAGTTTAATAGTTTTTTAAGTTAATACCTATATACCTAGGTAGATTGGGTTGTTTATTAATTATTTTTCCTATTTTCCACACTACCACTTTTCACAAATCAATTTAAGGCTTAAAATCATGGAATCAATTTGTTGTGTGTGCAAGGAAAAGTACGGCGGAAGCCACAGTTGTTCCAGTTGTGGATTGTCGTGTCATGCTTTTTGCGGTGATACTGACGGAGATGAAGGATACGGCGCAAATGTCATTTGCTTCAACTGCAAGAAACAGAAGCAGAATCAAAGCCCATCAAGCAGTGAAGAGGAAATGGAAGAACTTCAACTTCATGATGATGAGGGCACTCAAGTGGAACGCAAACGGCGCAGAAGCAATGATGCGTCAAAGAAGGTTGAGGCAATCGACTGGGCGCGTAAGAACTCCATCAAATCAGCAGCCAAGAAATTCCGCGTCGACAGGAAATTGGTTAAAAACTGGATGAAACAAGAGAACAAACTGAAGCAACAAGTGTAAGTACTATTAATTTTTTAGAATTTTTGACATTTGTTTCACTTATAGAAATACACCGGTCGGAGGAAAGCGCAAAAGACTTGATGGAGGTGGGCGCCAAATTCTACACCCGGACATCGACAGCGCATTGGCAGAATGGATCAAGGATATGAGGGAGAACAAGAAGCCCGTCTCAAGAAGCATAATCAGAAACAAAGCGATTGAGATGTTCGTTGACACGGAAATAAAGGTAAGTTAGGTACTTTTAAATGTAATTAAAAAATAAAACTCAAATTTCAGATCTCTAATGGATGGATTGAGAAGTTCCTCAAGAGGCACAACTTTGTTTTGCGGCGAAAAACAACGGCATGCCAGAAGCCGCCAGCAAACTACGCAGAAGCAGTAGCCAAATTCATCATCTACGTTGAGCAGAGGCGAAAGAAGATCAACTTCTCCAAGCTTTACGCGATGGATGAGACTGCGGTGTGGTTCGACTGCCCGGACAATCGTTGCATTGAAACAAAGGGAGCTAAAGATGTAAGTTGAACATTTTTCTGCAACATATGTAAAATTTTTGTATACTATTTGTAGGTAACAGTAGTGTCAACGGGCCACGAAAAAATGCGAGTAACAGTGTGCTTGACAGCAAGCAGTGATGGCGGAAAACTGTTGCCTTACGTCCTCGTAAACCGAAAGCGGCCAATTCCGAAGATCATCGAGCAATTCAAAGGAAAACTGAGCATCAATTTCGCCGGTTCAATTTGGATGAATGATGGCACAACAGAAGACTACTTGCACAAGATCATCGGGCTCAAACTTTTTGGTGGCCAACGACTGCTTGTGTGGGATGCATTCGCAAGTCACAAGAGCGAACGAACAACCAAAGTGCTCAGGGAGTTGCGAGTTGAGGCGGCCTTCATTCCAGGAGGTTGCACAAAATTCATTCAGGTTTATATTTTATAATTGTTTAATTTTTTCAGTCAAATTTTTTGAATTTTTTCAGGCCCCCGATGTTTGCTGGAACAAGCCATTCAAGGAACGAATTCGCCACTACTACACGATATGGATGACAAATGATGACAGGCGGGAGTACACAGCAGCAGGCAATCCGAGGGCACCGGCATTGGAAGTCGTTCTGGATTGGGTGCACCGGTCGTGGCAAGAGCTCTCCAAAGAACTGATCATCAAGTCATTTGAAGGTTTGCCTCATTAATAATAATAATTGCAAGCTTTTAATTATTTAGTCTGTGGTCTTAATACACAAAGCGATGGAACTAAAGACGACCGAATTGCGTGCTTCAAGCCAGATGGATCGATTGGAGTTCGGGGGATTGAGCTTCTTCGTGAGTTCAGGGCCAATGAAATGATGAAGGATGGAAGGAATGATGTAGAAGAAGCAGGTCTCTCAGAAGACGAAAATGAAATGGAGTTTGGAGAGTTGGGCGATGATGAATTGTTATTTTTTGAAAATTGATTGATATTTCTTTTGTTGATTATTACAATTTCTGATTTCTATCCTCCGGTCAAACATTTTTGCGGTTTATTTATTGATATAAAAAAAATTGATTTGAATTTTTTTTGAAAATTTATTAATTACCCATGGGTAATTATTAGAGGGGGGGTAATTATTTTTCAACCTACCTCCAAGG
>JAQIYK010001267.1:0-10247 GCA_034700465.1 Rotylenchus robustus | reverse complement strand
ACCCCTGAAAATCGATTTTTCGGTGCAATACAAAAATGCACCCCTAAAAATCGACTTTTCGGCGCGAATAAAAAAAGGTCGCCAAAAATTTGGCCGTTCAGCCCCCTCCGAAATTTTTTTCTAGCGACGCCCCTGACAACATGTATACTTTTTCGAACTTGGAAAAACGGTTTTATAGAGAAAAATTGAACGGCGAGAAAGGCGGCGAGAGGAAAAGGCGCTGGTTGCGGCCAAACTTGATAGTGCGATTGAGAAGGAATTGCTGCAAAGGCTAAAGAAGGGCACATACGGAGAAATGTACAAATTCAGCGAGAAAGCCATTGATAATGTGGTGCAGAGAATGGAGGGAGATGAAGTGGAAGACGAGGAGGAGATCGAATATGAGATGGAAGACCAACAAAAGCAGCGACAGTTTGTAGAAGACTTCGACGAATCTTCGGAAGATGAGGAAGAAGCTCCTGATATCGAGGATCATTGAAGACTTAGATGGCAAGAATTTCATAAAATGTTATTTAATTAAATTTGTTATAAATTTCGTTTAAAAATACATATACTCATCATTACAAATGTGACAAAAAATTTGCAGCTCAAAGCAAATTTGTAGTTGTTTTGTGACTATATGTAAAACTTTTTAACGGTATTTTCTTTTATAAGCGTTTGGGTACAATAAAATTGCAATGGATGAGAAAATCCATTTATCTTTCATTTAACCGGAAATATTTAATAAAAGGCAATATGTATTGGTTTCATGGAAACTATAATAAGTTGGTGATCACAATATCCATCGACTTTCTCTTCATATCACTTTGAGGAACGCTTTCCATGTCCACCTCCTCCGGGTGTCTCCAACTCCAATACATCCTTTATAATCAAAAATAGTTCGGTAATTCTCTTATCGTCCACTTACCCCGATGCCAATTGTCACACTGTTCTTGGACCCCAGGTTTATTCTGACCGCGTCTGTTGCTCTCCGAAGGATGTTCTTGCCCTTATGTCCTGGCTCTCCCCCATGCAGTCCATAAGGAGCAAACACTCGACGTTCAGTGAGAAGGGATAATTGGAGAGGTCTGCGGAATTGGAGATGGCGCGAGATGCCGTTCCCGCCGCGGTGTTTCCCTTGTCCACCCGATCCTTGCCGTAGTGAGAACTTGCGCACAATGACTGGGTAGCGATTCTCCAATACTTCCACATCCGTAATACGCGTATTGGTCATGTGGGAATGAATACCGGACCGTCCATCAAATGTCGGTCCTGCGCCAGCACCACCGCCCACAGTTTCATAGTATCCAAAGTGATCATCGCCGAAAGTGACCTGAGAAAATATTGCCAGAGAGTAAGCTAGAACAACAATCTTCAATCCCATACATTGTTCATGCACCCCTGGGAAGCAGCAACAGCATCGAAAGCACGCAGAATGACATCGCAAAGACGCTGTGAGGTGAGTACATTGCCTCCGACCACGGCTGCATCCTCCGAGGGGCTGATTATGGTGCCCGGAGGGACGTGCACCTTCACCGGTTCCAGACAACCTTGGTTCAAGGGAATGTCCCGGCCGACGAGACAGCGTAGACAATAAATAATGGCTGCCATAAGGACAGCTGGTGGAGTGTTGGAGCTGGAGTGCACCTGGAGACCGGTGCCGGAGAAATCGAAGGTGGCATCGCCCTAGACACAATTTTTTGAAATTTAAAACTATAGATCAACAATCTTACTGTTTGCTCGTCAATTTGCACTGCCAGCCTGATCTCGGTGCCATCGTCCATCCAGTCCTCTGCTGTCAACACCTTTTCGCCTTTCAGGCGCAAGTTCTCCTTGCCCACCTCCTTCAGCAGCTCCCTTACTGCCTGTTCCGCATTCCGTTGTATATGTGCCATATATGCTTGGACAACTGGAAGTGTGTACTCTCGGACCAAGTCCTGGAGCAATCCGATGCCCTTCTGGTTAGCAGCCAATTGAGCATTCAGATCAGCCAAATTGTCACGCAGGTTCCTGGTGCCCGAACATCCGGGCATTTTCTTCGGAGCCATTAACTGCTCGACCAGCTCGTGCTCCTTGAACACTCCACGGTCCACAATTTTAAAGCTTAAGAAAGCGGCACCCTCTTGGTCCAGGGAAGTCGAATGTGGTGGCATTGAACCAGGAACCAAACCGCCAATGTCGGAGTGATGGCCCCGGTTGGCGACAAAGAAATCCGGTGCCTGGCTCTGGTCAGTAAAGTACACAGGCGTGATTAGCGTCAGATCGGGCAGATGGGATCCGCCGGCACGGGGTGTATTTGAAAGGATCACATCGCCCCGCTGGAAGTTTGACAGTCCGATGTGGCCAATTTGGAATTTTACAGCCGATTGCATTCCTCCCAAATGGACAGGGATATGCGGTGCGTTCGCCACAAGTCCCCCATCTGGTCCGAACAGGGCGCAGGAAAAGTCAAGGCGCTCTTTGATATTGATGGAAATTGCCGATCGCTGCAACACAGAGCCCATTTGTTCCGCAATAGACATGAAGCGGTGCGAGAAAATAGACAATTGAATAGGGTCCAGCTCGGTGCCGACGCCGCCTCCGGACACGTCCAGCAAATGGATTAGCACATTTCCTTCATGACTAAGCTCTGCGCGACAGTTAGGCTCCACCAAGATAGTGCTGAATGGGGTTGTATGCATGCATGTTGAGAGCCCCATGCACCAACCAGTTTTTGTCAATGATAATTGCGGGCCCATTAATTTGATGCCCGTATCGCAACTCGACTAAATCGTACACTTCGGTGTCTAGTTCGCCTTCCTTGCGGGAACAAAATAATTTCAGTATAATTTTAAGTTAAAAACTTACCACAAAAGTGCACTTAGTAACCAGCTTGGGAGATGCCTTTTCCGCCGCCTTTTCCTGCTTCTCCTCCGCCTTCAGCAAATACCTTCTGGCAACTCCCCGAACCCTGTTTATTGCCGTAATTAATGACCACCAATTTTAATTTACCCCGTCATCTCAAACCTGATATCATCTGCGATCACTGCCCTGTCAGGCACTGTGAACCCGAACTCCCTTTTGTACTGCGCTTCAAATGCCCGTAAAAAATTCTCTGCCAGTTCTCCTTGAGTACCTTTCGCCGGAGAACACATCAACAGACAGTCCGTTCGGTCGTAACGAAGGTGAAGAATCCGCTCACAATGTATGTCTTCAGAGGAAAACCCTTGGGAGAGGAGATTGTCTCGAGCAACTCCCTCCAAATATGTGAAGCGATCTCGTAACTCGCCAAAATTTTCATCTAAAAGAGGAAATTTAACGCGATCCACTACCATGCTTACCATTGACTTGTTTCATATATGCCTCCTGTTGTTCGTTGACCACATCCGCTAATACCAACCCATAGGCGGACAACACTCCCGCATATTTGTGGACCTTCACCCGATGCATCCCTTCAAATAATCTACTTTTCTATAAAAACAAAACGAGCTTATTATTACCAAGTGCTCGCGCAATTGCACAAGCGTGTTGGCCTCCTGCACCACCAAAGCAGCTTAGCACATGTTGGGAGGTGTCGAATCCCTTGGCCTAAACTTTGAACAAAAGCTTTCATTCAAAGGCAAATTATAATATAATGCCCTAAACCTCAGTTAGTCTCCGTATTGGCCGACACATTGCTTCATTCGCCACTTGTATGAAGCCAAGTGCCACATCGGTCATCGAAATTTGAGGACGTCCTTTTTCGGCCATATGTGCGTTGATCTCAGTCGTCAGCTGCTCAAATGCCTTGATCGATCCATCTCTGTAACAAAGGTCATAAATTACTTACTAATGGAGAGAGATCACTTGTCCAAAGGCTGGCGCTCATCCTTGCCAAAGATATGCGGGAAGAACTGAGGCATGATCCGACCCAACACAACATTGGCATCTGTCACAGTCAGGAAACCTCCTTTCCGATAACACACCGGGCCAGGATTAGAGCCAAAAAATAAAAGGGTTATTGATTTTATGTGCCTAATGATACCGGCAGATTCGGGTCCAGTAATGAAAAGACCATCCCGGAAAAACAGCCGAGACCCTCCTCCGGCAGCCACCGTGTTGATCTCCAACTGAGGTGCTTGGATGGTGATGCCGGCGGTGATGGAATCAACTGCATGAGCGAACTGGCCAGCGTAGCGGGACACATCGGTGGATGTGCCACCCATGTCGAAGCCGATCACCGGTTCAGGATTAGCCGCATCAAAGGATGTGTATGAGACACCAACCACACCACCAGCGGGACCACTGAGAATTGCACGACTTCCGATAAAGCTTAGAAAGGAGATGAGTCAGAAAAGAGAGAGCGGAAAATAAACCTTTCAACAGGACATAGTCCCCCGTCGGATTGCATAAACTCCAGCTGAACACCAGATAGTGCTCCGGTGAAGCCAGCCCGAAAGCCATTGATGTACTTTTGGATAATCGGTGTCAGATAGGCGTCAGCGCAACCTGATTAGAAGAACGAAATTTTCTAGATGAGTCATTTCAACGTACTGGTAAAACCCCGAGGCACTGCTTTGATCATTGGCACCACTCGACTGGATAGGGACACATTGCTGAATCCCATCTCTTGGGCAATCCGACCAATTTTCTCCTCATTATTCGGAAAACTATCGAGGATGAATTCATTATTGAACAGATGAGAAGTTGATCTCATCAAGAAAACTTACATGTATGAATGGAGCAAAAGTACAGCTAGGGAACGGATTCCTCTGTTAAAGATTGGAGCCAACAGTTCTCGAACCCGTTCGTCGTCAAGTTCCGTTTCCACAATCACCTATTTTGAAAAATTGAAGTTAATTAAAGATGTGAAATCCCTAACTCTCCCTTCCAATTCCAATCCATCCACACACCATTTGGCCGTTTTGAGTGCGAATTCGTTGGCCTCCAATATTCATTTTGCATGTCGGATCATCCAGAAGGACTCGCTCCTCAATCTCCACCACTTCGTCATAAAGGGTATCAGGAATCCGGATATCGAAGTCGAATATCTTTGGCCGAGATTGATTTCCAATGTACAGTAGATCCTAAACCGTACTATCATAGTTCTCTCACTTATTGATTCTGACTGGTTTTCTTGGCCTTTTAAAGTTTTACCAACCTTGAATCCCTTGGTGATCAACAGTGCCATCGGCTCGCCTTTTCTCTCCAAGAGTGCGTTGGTGGCGACTGTGGTCCCCATACGGATCCAGGCAATGTTTTCTGTATTGGGTAACCAGATGGATATAGCTCTCATATGACATCTTCACACCAACCGGTAGGAATGAGCTGGGCACGTGGCAAATCCTTCCCAGTGTACTCACTGATAACCCTCCGGATAGCCTCCGTTGGAGCATCTTCGTAGTTTTGGCGATCCTCCGACAAAAGTTTGAATGTACGGGCTTTGCCATCCGGATAAACCACGAACACATCGGTGAATGTGCCGCCTCGGTCGATGCCAAACCCAAGACGGCCCTTCTGCTGTGGTCCCTCCTGTTCCGCAACCATAACAAACAATACTGTGCGTGCTGCAATTACACGCCAGACAATTATTTGAAATATCTGTTTTTGGCAAAGGAATAGTTTTAAAGGATTAAAATTGTGTGAAGGTGTTCCCCTTCCACCGTCAAAGGATAAAAAGTTAGAAGATAAACAAAAACATTTGTGTGTAAATGATCGTGGCAAGTTACTAATAAGTTAGTGTGCTGGGAAGGAGGAATCCAAACCAACGACTAACTCTTTGTTGACCTCGCTCTCGCCCCTCTCTCCTCACAAACAAACAAACACTTCCTTCCCTTTTCTCCATCCTCCCTCCCTATCATCTCCCTTCCATCTTCCAATCACCGCTTTTTGCTGATATTATTTATCGCGACAAACAGCATCGACTCCAACCCAACTACTCTCAACTCACTCATCAGCAAAAGAGAACTAATGATCATTGTGCACCAACCAACACACACAACCAATAGCACACTCTTCTATTCTCTAACTAACGGTCTCTCTTCTCCCAGTGTATCTCGCTCCACTCCTTCCTCTTCTCCCTTCATTCTCTCCGCTGATTGGAATGAATGGTCTCTCTCTCGGTCGGTATCTTTTCTTACCCGTAACTTTTAACTTTCTTCCTTTAAAGTTTTAAACACTAAACCGATCCATACCTACATACATCCAATCTCATTCATTCTCCCCTTTCTTTCACACTTATCTGTTCTTCGATCAGTTTGGCATATTTACAGCCGATCAATTCCCCCAAACACTCAGCCATGTTTATTTATTTATATTCACATTAATAATCGATCGATTTTTCTGATGGATCGAGTTAGTGATCTACAATCTTTCGGCTTATCTATTTATTGATATCAGCAAAGTAGCAAAAAAAAATTTCCACGCCTTTGTTTTTTTTCTTCGAAATCCCATAAATATGGCTAGCAATCCAAAATCAACCTTTTATTACGTTCTATATATAAGTGAATATGTAAAACAGAGAAAAGTAAATTAAAGATCATGTGCATTGGTTTAAAAAAATACACCAGCGTGTGGATGGAAGTAGACTCTAGTAGAGGATAGATAATGATCTGTTGTCACTACTAATTTTTTCCAATTAATTTGAATTCATTTTGAGCTAATTAATTAGCCTATTTCCTTCGTTCGCCATTCTCCCAACCATTCATCCATCTCCCCCATCCCGATCAGCAGTGTGTCAACCCCAACTCAATCAGTGGCCGAAACCCGCCTTCTTCCCACTTCTTGTGAGTGTATCCCTCCCCAATCCTAACCCCTCCCTCCGACCACGATGATCCATCCCCAGTTTATCTCCTACATATATCCCTCTTCTGCCCTATCGTTGTATGTATCCTATACATTTCTTCTCCATTCTGAAATCTCTGCCCCTCCCTCGCACCTGTTTTGTCCACTCCGACCAAATCATCCATTCCCCTCGCCCCCAATACACAACACCCAATCGTCCATTCATTTTTCGTTTCCCTATCAGTTTTTATCACTACCCAATCGGACTTTGTCCTCCCTTGCTGCTGCTATTGCTGTTATCACTCATTTGTCAGGACATTGCCAAAACAACGATAAAGTTTTCGTATATTATAAGTATTTATTGCATTATTGCAGTGGGAGTGGGAGAACAGAAGACCAATGCCAATGGATTAGAATGGGAGTGGCGAGGAGTGTTTTATTTAGCCATGTTGCACATGTGCTCAACTTTTACATAATTTATTATTCAAAGAATCCACTATCCAAATCTCTTTTTTCCCATGCCACATTTTTGCTTTCGGCTCTGTGCCAGCTCTCGACCACCCTCTTCCCTCTTTCAAGCAATGACTCCGCCACTTACCTTTATCGGCAACATCAAAAACACTATTTTCCTTACATTATTCTCTCCCCTCGCAATTGCCCACCCCTTCTTCCCATTTTACTGTTTGCTCACCTTCCCCCAAATTAATTATCCCCGTCCCTCTAACCATCCCCTTCCTTCTGCTGCCACCATCTTCCTCCTTCTTCCCCCACCAACACGACTGGCAGGGCTATTATTCGTCCATCTCCTCTCCTCCTCCGCCCCCAATACATTCATTCATCGTTGTCGATTGATTTGCCAGCAAACGAAAAGGACACACGTGTCGGCCACGTGAATACGAGCAGCAGGGAGGAAGGAGAAAAAGAGAGGAATGGATGGATTCGCCCCCTTTACCCAACGTTTGTTTTCGTTTTTGCAATGGAATGAAAAAGGAAGAGAGAGTGAGAAAAATAATATGGTGACAGTGAGGCGAGAAGTTAAGGAAAGAAAGGGCATCTGTTTATTCTTATTCCGCCAAAATTATCCGTGTCGTTAGCCGAAAAATTAACAATATTTTTTATATAAAAGACCATTATTTTTTAATTGGAATTAAATTGGTATTGAAGGAAGTAAAAATGAGCGAGCCTTTTAGTCCCAGCGCATACGTTTGTCTTCAATCGGCCTTGGAGAACACCCGTCGGTCGGTCACCCCTCTCAACAGGGGCTGCAGCGCCGACCTGAAAAAAACCCGCCAACCGCCCCGCCGATTTTTTT
The DNA here is from genome assembly GCA_034700465.1 of Rotylenchus robustus. NCBI lineage: Eukaryota > Metazoa > Nematoda > Chromadorea > Rhabditida > Hoplolaimidae > Rotylenchus > Rotylenchus robustus. Next base: position 2,215 of record JAQIYK010001267.1, on the reverse strand, counting down.
TTGCCGCCGACGCCGACCCAAAAGGGTCGCCGAATATTTTCCTTAAAATTTTTTAAAAAATATAAAAAATTATGCAAGCGCAGAGCGCAGGACGCAACTGCTGCCAAAAAGCGCGCAATTCGCAATTTTACAAAAAAAATAATTTTTTTGGCCTTCCCAGTAGGGGTAGGGGGGGGGGGGGCTGGGGGCAATTCATAAAAATAGCTCCAAAAATTGGAATTTTTTGACGAAAACCGCCGGCCGATGGCGCTGCAGCCCTGCCTCTCAACCGCCTCCGTCATTCCTCGACGGCAACTGAGTCTTTTCTGCCTACGACCAACATTCATCCTTTCACTCCCTCCCCAACCACTTCTGCTGCTATGCTCTTTTGCTTCTATTCATTTTCAAAACAACACTCTTCCATCATATTCTTCTATGATCACACACTTCTTCGTTTTCCCCCTTTTCTTTTTGCTTGAATTATCGACTTACTGTCAGAACATCAATCTCACCGTACTTGAAACCCAAACTGGCTTTTGACAACGTTATTCCCTTCCCGATCTCCCACACATACCAAATTTGGCAAATGTATTTTTCAATTCATTACTCCTCTCATCCTCTGGACACAAACCCTTGCAAAAAGAGGGAGTACACACACACGCGCCCCTTCGACCCCTTTTTTGCCCCGTCGTTTACTCCATTGCTCCATTCATACATTCGCCCATCAACATATCTCTCGCACCCTCCTCTCCCCCTCTCTACCGTCCCTCTTTCACTATTTCTCCCCTTTCTCCGTTCGTCTTGCTCCAGCTGCTCCTCTATCCCCTCTCGCTCGTCCCTTCCCTTCTCAGTCAGAGCTCCGTCACACACTTTCCCCCTCACAATCTCAAAAGCACGTGCTTGCCTCTCCTCCAAAAACTCCCCTTCCTTCCCCCATCCATTGCCTTCCATCTACCATCTACTCCCTGTCACCGAATTCATCCAATTCCATCTCACTTTCTTTCTATTTCTCCTCCACCACCACCACTCCAATAAGCGCAATATATTTAATATACTGTGCATGATGCTGACATTTCATCATTTTTATTTCTCTCCTAGCCCAATAATTTGGTGCTGATCAATCAATGGAATACAAACCTTCAGCCCCCTTACTTAACATTTCCGCCATTATTCCACAATTCATTCAATTTCAATAATGATTCTATCTCCCCGTCACCTTTGCAATTTTTGCTTTCTTCTCACTTCCTTTTCTGTTTTGCGTTTTATTCCATTCAATTCAAAATGTAAAAAGAGGAATCCGGAGAAAAGGAAAGAATAGCAACAGAAAGGGAAAATGGGTTGTTTACCCTTTTCTCTCTCACTCACCACTAATATATGTATCTCTTCATTGCCCGCCTTCGCCTTTATATTGGTGTTTATCCCTCAAGCCATCCAAAATTGGCATCAGTCCAAGTGAATCCCCTTTTTCACACATGTGCATTTAATTATTGCCTTAGAGCCCCAATATAAAGCGCAGATCACTCTTTAACCAATTTCTCCTTCTCCACCATTAAAAACATAAGTTATAAGGCAAAAGATTAAAATAGAGCAATGAATGAATTGAGAAGGGATAAATGAAAGTGTTGTTTTTGAGAAATAGAGGGATAATGGATGAGTCATTTTGGTGCCAGCCACAGATGAGAGAAGGAAAAGGCATTTGCCCGTTTGCCCCTATAAGCGCATTCATACAACTCATGAAGAAAAGTTTCACCTTCCCACTTTACAGAATTTAATACCTAGAAGGGAACTATAAATAAAACTTATGCGAAAGATATTTTTGACGTAAGACTGTGATAAATAAATCCCACAAAGGTGCTTTGCTATTTCCATTGACTTTGGCAACTTTTTTTTTTTACCAATTATTGAATAAACCTTGCAGCCTTGCACTGCACTGGAATTGACTCATTGTTATTTTTGTTGTCCGCATTCTCATTTTTGTTTGTTTTTTTCTTCCGCATAATAGCGCTTTCAAATTCATACGTATACGTCGGTGTAGAGAGATGGAAAAATGTAGGCCACCGGTGGGACTCAAACCCACAACCATCCTTTCCGGGGAGAGCTCTACCATTGAGCTACGGTGGCACATTATCCCAGAGCTCACTGGGTTCTTTTAACCCCCACCGTCCGCACCGAAGTACTAGGCGTTTTATCATCGCCGGTCCATAGATGCCTCCGACCTTACATTTCAGGCTTTACG
>JAQIYK010001266.1:0-10250 GCA_034700465.1 Rotylenchus robustus | reverse complement strand
CTAGAGAAATTAGTTTTATCAGAAATATTTGCACCTGGGACCACTAAACCTAATAGGGTAAAATAATTATAAATCCCCTATTAGCGGCAAATGATTTGCCGCCACTAGAGAAATTAGTTTTATCAGAAATATTTGCACCTGGGACCACTAAACCTAATAGGGTAAAATAATTATAAATCCCTTATTAGCGGCAAATGATTTGCCTGTCGCGGATTGCGATTTGACAAATTTTCTACCAAAAAACCAAACAAAGGACCAAAACACTTTCAACAATTCTTTATTTCTTCACCGAGGGATATCAGGGAAATTGTACGATCAGATTCGAAAGTCCAGATCGTCGGGAAAAATCGTAAGTGAATATTATTTTCCTTCCATCCGATCATTGGCGATGATGGGCGGAGATTGTCCTGGCTGAGTCCGTCTCGGGAAGATGGGGGTTAGGAACGAAGATCAAAGGTGGATGGGAGGACAGGGATCGGGACGAGAGAGCGAGTATGGGAAAGGGGAAGTTAAGGATAGACTAAAAAAGGATTGGACGGAAGTGGGGATAGACCAAGGGGGTTTTCATTCGCTTAACGCGACACTGGGGGGCCGACATGGAATGCGTATGGCAAATTGGGGAAGAATGGGATTGGGCGAACCGGTGGAGGGGGGCCCCTCGGGAAGGATATTTCATTCAAGGGGACTGGGCGAGGCAAGAGAGGGCGAGGCAAGTGAGGGCGAGGATAGGGATGGAAGGCAGCTCTGTTTCGTGGCATGTTGTGGCGCAGGTTGCTGATCGTTGGCATCAGCGATTGGAGGTTGTGTAGTGGAAACACCCTACTTCCAATCAGAGCAGGTTGGATTGCGAAACGAGCGGTAGGACGTAGAACACGCCCCAGAATCGATGGTGGATGGGCAGAGGTGGACACATTTGGAAGAGGGGTTTCAGGTTTTGGTTGTGAGTTAGATTCAGTACTCGTGGTGTTTACCTGTTCCCTGTCCTTTTGTGTGTCTTCAGTTTGTTCTTGCGGAAGGTTGTCAGAGTCCTTGTCCAGAGCCATTTCGGAATTATTGGTAGGAGAGGTGGGGGGTGCCAGAATGCGAGGACGGCGGTCAGTGTTGCTGTGCGAGGATGATTCCACCGTTAGATTGGCAGAAATTTGGGTAGTGTTTTTTAAGTTGAGGTGGGATAAATGTTTGTGGATTTGTTGTATGGATTTGGAAGGGAGAGGGGGTGCTTTGGAGGGAATTTTCTTTTTGGGCATCTTAAAATAAATAATTAAATTGAGTAAATAAAATGGAGAGGGGAGATTGAGGGAAGGGGAAAGGGAACCGATATGAGTTTGCTTAGGCATAGGGAGGAGGACGCAGGTCCTGCAGTTCGATGGCGGGGTTAGGAGGGGAGGGATGAACCTTGGATGGTGATGGGATTGCGGAAAAATGTTGGTAAATGAGGGAAGCGATTTTCAGCAAGATGAGAAGGAGTACGGCTCCAATGCATACAGCGAGGGAAAGGAGGACCGTGGAGTTGTTGGGTGGGTCTTCTTCCAAAGCCGAGGCCAAAGCATCTACTCCGAAGTAAAGTGCGGTGCTTCCCAGTAAAGGTACGACACCTTTGACTACGGATTTGCCTGCTTTGCCTATCTTTTTGTTTGGCTTGGCATTGGTTGGCGGGACGGTGGAAAGGAGGAGAACGATAGCGATGAGTGCCATAAGGGATGGAGGGGCAGTCCAAACCGAACGCTTAGTAAATTTGCGGCGGAAGAAAGGGATGCAAAAACGGGTCACTATGGAGGCTAGGATAATGGCGGTGAGCAAGAGAAAAGTCAGCAGGGGCCAAAAGTGATGTTCGGAAGTAGGATTTGGGTAATGGGGAATGGTTAGATCGACCTTGTTCACTTCGAAAGAGAGGAAATTGCCCATTTTGTTTGGGAACAGTAATTTAAGAAAAATCTGAACAAAAAATGTGAAAATTAAGGATAAAGGATGAGAAAAAATGAGGGGAGGGAGATGATAATAAATGAATGAAAGATGGGAGGGGGAGAGAGATCGCGTTCAGCTGCCTCCCGCCGGAAAGGATATTGTGATGTGATGGGAGAGGTGTGAATGGAAGTGATGGATGGTCTCGTTCTGGGAAAAGGTTCAATTTCTCGGGATACGGCGATTTCTTAGACTGATAAAGTCTTGTGTAATTGTAGGGGAATGTGGAGTGGGGGGACTGGAGGGATACGGTATCGGTTGTACGGGGGGAGGAAGTTGTGGCTGGCGGGAAAGAAACTCGTCCGTAGTTTCTAAAGGATATAAATGGTGTACGGATCTGTGTGTGATGTGACCGGAGGGGAGAAGTTTAATTTCTGCGGTATCGGGAATGTTATTACTGTAGGAAAGGGACAGAATAATTGCTAAATTCCAAAGGGAACGAGGAAGATGTTCCTGAAATACAATCACAATTTCCCCTAATTTAGGATGACGTTGTGAAGGAGCTGATATTCTTTTTTGGCGTTCTCAGAGCGACAAAATATAGTCTGTCTTCCATCTGCTCCAAAATTTATTTGTCGCTTGAGAAATTTTATGCCAAAGTGATGAGAGGGTGTTTTGGTCGCTGGGAGGGATAAAGGTAGGGTCATGTGTTTCATCATCAGTTTGAGGGAGAAAAGAAGTTCTGTGGCCCATCGGTCTTAGGAAATCAATAGGTCTTAAAGGTCTAGGGTCTGATGCGTTTGCCGAATCAAAGGTAATGGGTCGGGTATTGATAATGTATTCAATTTCGGTGAGGATAGTTGAAAGTTGGGCGGGAGGGTGTATGCGGTGGAAAATGCCAATGGATAAGGTGCGACGGAGGTGGAATTTGATTGATGCCACGAGCCTCTCGTAGTGCCCTCCGCGCCACGGCGCGTAAGGGGTACGGTATTTCGAAGTAATGGGATAGGTGGGTTGGAGCGTTTTTTGGATGGAGAGAAATGTCGGCGCATTATCACAATATATGGTAAGTGGAAGGCCATATCGTGCCAAGAACCGCCTAAAAGCAATAAGAAAAGTGGGGCCCGACTGATCTGGAACAAAGTCGAGGGAGAGCGCGCGGGTTGCTAGGCAAACTCAGAGAATAACCCAAAATTTGGTTGTGGGTTGTTTTGAGGCTTTATCGGGGGAGGATGTGTGAATTTTGGCATGAATGGGTCCACAAAAATCCAGACCGGTAGCAGTAAAGGGGGGAGAGGGTTGTATTCTATCGGTGGGGAAAGGTGCAAACGGGGGTAGGTCAAAGGGCTGGGCTGTGAACCTCCGGCAAGGGAGGCATCCCTGGTAAATTGCATTTTGTACTGTTTTCCTTCCTCGTGGAATCCAGAATTGACGACGGAGGATTGAGAGGGTGTGAAGAGGGCTCGAGTGGTGGTTAAGTAAGTGTTTCACAGATGAGTAATTTTGTTAAAGGGGATTGAGGAGGAAGATAAATGGGTATAATGGTGTCCGAGGGCAATGTGCTTTTGCTTAAACGCCCTTTACTGCGAAGGATACCATTTTTGTCAATGAACAAGCCTAATGCTTCATTGTCCCTATCCGATGGAGGGAGGACAGCTTGCTCTTGTTTGACCATTTGGATAAGAGCGGAGCGGATTTCGGGGAGAGAAATGGCATTTGCTGGGGAGGATAGAATGAGTAGCGATGTTGGTCGGTGTAGGATTCGGAGTAGGAATCGGTTAACATACACAACTACGCGCAGTAATTTAGGGAGGCGAGAGAAATTTTCGATGGGAAAAAATCGGGGAATAGGAACTGTTTGTTGCGAAATAAGGGTGATAATGTCTAATGGAGGTTTTGGCTTAAAATTGTCTGTAGAAAATTCTTTGAGTTCAGCACTGGGTGTGGGCCAATTTTCGTGAGCTTGACAGAGCCAAGGCGGTCCTTGCCACCAAGGTTGAAAGACCGAAAGTGATTGGGGGGAGGAGATGCCACGAGAACCAATGTCTGCTGGGTTCTCATTGCCGGATATGTGTCGGACCACTAGGCATTTGGTGGCTCGGATGGATTTTATTCGGTTGAGCACAAATATGTCTTTGATGGAAGGGGAATGGAGCCATAAAAGGACAGCAGAGGAATCTGTCCATAGGTTTAGAGTAGGATTTAGGGGTAAGTTTTTTAGATGGTTTTGAACGAATATTAAGGCGCGAGAGCCCATAAGTGCCGCAATGAGTTCCATTCGGGGGATTGTAAGGGAAATGCCCTTCTTTTTAGGGATAGGTTTAATTTTAGTTTTGCTAAATATAAGATATACGTCAGCCAAGGAGGAGGAGGGGTGAGAAATACGAAGAAAAATAGCAGCACACATTGCTATGTTTGAAGCATCTGTGTAACAATGGAGTTGGTAAGTACGGTCTGAATGTGGAAATATGGAGGGGGCACGGGGAATAGTAATAGTGTATGGATGTGTCCAGCATGTCATGATTTTGGACCATTTTTGGGTCAGGGGAGGGGATAAATGGTCGTCCTATTGGAGATTTTCTTCCCAAAGGGACTGAAGAAAAGCTTTTAGGGAAACAAGAAGGGGGGGGATATGAGACCTAAGGGATCATAAATGGAAGCCATGAACGCTAAAATTGATCTTTTGCCAGGGAATGAGAATGCAGGTGGCTTAATTGCGGCTGATTCCCGGCTGTTGTGTCCCCCCCGTTGTTGTGTCCGTGTGTGTTAATTCCCGGCTGTTGTGTCGCGGATTGCGATTTCGATTTGGTCATTTTTGGTATCCCACCGCATTTCAAGGAATTTTTGATTGTAGCCGGTGAGCTTTTGTGTCTCTGGTATAATTGTAATGACATCTAAGGAATTGCTCGTAAATTCGCGTAGGTGCATGCTTGCCTTTTCAAATAAATTGATCGCGGCTTCACATTTCGCTCGTCCTTCGGCTACTGATTCAGCTGACAAAAAGATGTTATCTACATATATATTTTGGCTAATTTCGTCAGCCAGCGGGGAGGGGAAAAGGGATAGATGATGTTGGATAGTTGCCGCAAGGAGGAAGGGGGAGGATACGAATCCAAATGGGATCCTAGTAAACCGTCGAATTTGTAAGTTGGAGGAGGAAAGAGGAATGGTAGGATCCTTGAGCCATAAAAACCGTGTTGCATCGCGGTGGGTAGGGTGAAGGGACACTTGGAGGAATGCCGCCATTACATCACTTGTAATGGCAATTTTGGGTATGCGGAATCTAAGAAGGTGGCCAACCAGCTGTGGAAGAAGATCGGGTCCGGAATGCATGCATTCATTCACGGATAATTCGGTGCCAATTTTGGCTGATCCGTCGAACACAGGACGGACTTTATCCTTTTCTTCATTCACCACTGCATGGTGAGGGAGATAATGGAGTGGAGGGGAAAATAAATTTGAGTTTTTAACATTTTCTGTTATGCTTTGGGTTTGGAATTCTTCGAATTTGGCGCAATATTTTGCGAACAAAGTGGGATTTTTAGAAAGGGTTTGAATTACAGAACGGAAACGGCCCCAACAGAGTCCAAAATTAGAGGGGAGGGGTATGGCAGAGGGGTCAGTCTTCCAGGGGAATTTAACCTGATATCTGTTATCGATCAATTCAATATTTTCCTTAAAATGGTGGAGAACAGCATCTTCGGCGAGGGATTGTTGAACATCGTTGATCCCGATGCTTTCCAACGAGAAAAAGTTAGTGGGGGGATTCAGGTTTTCAGTTTGGGTACAGAAATTGATCAATTGTATGGGGGAGGAGGTGGTTGTGTGGAGGTGGTTGTCCGGCTGGAAGGATTTTCCAGCAATGATGGGGCCTAGAAGTGTGTATATGAGACGATAACCGGATGGTAAACGCTGGATTGGGGTGGGTTCAACTTCATAATAATAGTCACTGCCCAGTAAGATGACTGGACAGGCCATTTGACAGTGATGGGTAAGATCTGGGTAGGAAAGAAGTTCTGGTGTGAAGGGAATATGTGGAGTTGGCTGGGTAAGATGAGCTACCGTATTTGCCGTTATTATCAGGGATCGGCCGTCCATCAGTTGGAGGCCAAACTGTGTAGAGAAGGAAGGGACTTCTTTGCTCTGGGGATTATTAAAAACGCCCAAATTTATTGTAGTAGGGGTGAGGGGCAATTTTAATGCTTTAGCTTCTTCGATCGCAATGTAGGAATGGGTGCTGGCGTCATCCATTAGTAAGATTCCATGACGGGACTGGGAGCGGTCATTTGTGTTAAAGTAAGTGACACGAATACATTTGAGGAGGATGGGAGTAGGAGTTGTACCAATAGAGATGTTGGTTTGCGGGTTTTGATTATTTGGATTAGGTTTGATAGGAGCATTATGGGTTTTAGGTAGGGGTGTGGGAGCTGAAAGGTTGGGGACCGCAGGAACGGGGTACATATTAGGATAAAATTGGGGGTGGAAGGTAGGGAGTGGAGTAGGGGTTCCGTAAAATGGTGTTGAAGGAAGGGAAGGTGGGGGATAGGTGAAAGGCATCTCTGACTGGGCGTAGTTGGTTGCTTGTGATGTGCCCTTGTAAGGGGTCGTACAAAGAGCGCGGGGATGGCTACCTTTGCAATTGGAACATCGGGCGGGAGAGGAACATTGTCGTGCAAAGTGCCCACTTTTAAGACACTTGTAACACCGTTTGAGGACTTTTAATCTTTCATTGCGTGAGGCGACATCCGCAAATTTAAGACATCGATTGGCGAAATGACCGGGTTGGTCACAAAAGAGACATGGTAATTTGGGTATGGGCGGGGTTTTGCCTTGGAAAGAATTGGCTTTGGGTTGTTCTGTTTGCGAATGGAAAGCAAGGGAAGATGATGGGAAAGGAGAAGGGGGGACTGGGTATTGATTTGTGTAAGAGGGGGGAGTTTGTTTGGGCTTTGGCGAAGAAGAAGCTTTTGGGGTCAGGGACTCGATCTGTTCTTTGCGTTTGAGAATGGTGCGCAACTTACCCTTCAATTTGTCCGTATCCCATTCATCGTCTTCTTCCTTGGCCAGGAAGACCTCGTCCAGAATAAACCGAGGGAGTTTTTCTTCGATTTCCATTTGAAAGGAAGTGGAATCGTAATTTTGTCCTTGTTGAGACATTTGAATGCAGATGCATTCAAATTGATCGACGAGAGAACGAAGGTCTGCGCAAAAGTGCTCTCCTTTGCGTACATGGGGTAATTTTCTTAATGAGTTGTGGAGGGCACGGGCTACATCCTCGGGATTTCCATAATGGGTCTGGAGCAGGTCAAGCGCAAGGGTATACGAGTCATCAGTAACTGGGAGGGAACTAATAAGGGTGGAAGGAGATCCGGTAAGGCACTGTTTTAGATAGGTCAGTTTAATGGAATCCGACATGTTGGGAAGAAGGTGAACTCCGGATTTGAATTCATTCCAAAATGAAAGGTAGTTGGAACAGTCACCAGAAAATTTGGGAAGATTAGCTTTGGGGAGATGCGTGAAGGAAGGGTTAGAATTTGCCTGAGGGTCCGGAGGGGCACGTTGGGGCAAGGTTGCCGAAAGGAGACGGCGTTGGGTGCGGAGAGTACGGTTATATAGACGAAGGTTTGCGATAGCCTGGGGAAAGGGAGTAGCTGCTACGAATTCGTCATAGAGGGGGTTATCATTGATCCGCTCAGCTCCAGTCATACAATTTCGAAGACTGGTCCAAGCCTCATTGGCCGTGTTTAAATCATTTAGGACATCACCAACATCTTGACTTACTCCGTCCAAGGTGGTGATAAGGGCTCGAACCGATGCGAAATAAATGGAGTCGGATTGTCCAGGGGGACGGACGGGGATAGGGAATGTTTCGGGATGATCAATAAACGTGACTGCCTCGGGGTATAATAGGGCGATTTGGGCACGAAGGGGAGCAGACATGGGGAAAGTATATAAAATATTGGGAAGCTGATAATTTGAAAGGAGGGGATTGCAACAGGAGGAAAGTGGGGAATGGGAAGAGGGTTTCCCGGCTGTTGTGTCGCGGATTGCGATTTCACAATTTTTCTACCAAAAAACCAAACAAAGGACCAAAACACTTTTAACAATTCTTTATTTCTTCACCGAGGGATATCAGGAAAATTGTACGATCAGATTCGAAAGTCCAGATCGTTGGGAAAAATCGTAAGTGAATATTATTTTCCTTCCATCCGTTGATTGGCGATGATGGGCGGAGATAGTCCTGGCTGCGTCCGTCTCGGGAAGATGGGGGTTAGGTACGAAGATCAAAGGTGGAGGGGAGGACAGGGATCGGGACGAGAGAGCGAGTATGGGAATGGGGAAGTTAAGGATAGACTAAAAGGGGATTGGACGGGTGGGGATAGACCGAGGGGGTTTTCATTCGCTTAACGCGACACAGTTGTTCCTAAATCCCGATATCCCAAGATCTATTTAATCCAACACCTTTCCCTTATCTTTGTTCACTTGTTATATCGCCGCCTCAGGCTCTGAGCCAGAGCAGTGGAAAAACGAACCACCAGGATAAAGTGTCTGAACAAGTCCAAGTTCAACACCAAAACATCCCCATAAAATGGCGCTCCTGGACCACTGTTACTGCGTCTCATCCTGCAGGCAAATGGCGACCATCACCCCAAAATCCTTTCTAAACAGCCGAATTGCGTCTACCAGCGCTCTAATTAACAACAACATCAACAACAGCTCATTGATCGGAATTATTCGAATTCTAAGTCCTATGTTCGGGTTCACAGCCAACAACAGACATTAATTCCTCTACAATTCCGACTTTCAACAACATTTTACTCTCATCCAATTTCTATGAAGAAAACTACCCCATTTGCTGCACTTCTCAAAAATTAATCCGAGGCAATCGATGAGGCGAAGAGGTTCGCTTCAAAAAAATCGCTAGCCATCCAGAGGAGGAGAGAGGCTAGGCGACAACTGCTGAGGGAGCAGAGAAGAGGTGTCCGAGAGGCGGAGCACCTGAATGTGCCTGCGGAAGAATCGATGGGAGGCGATAGCAAGATGAGGCAGAGGAGAGGCGTACGACGATGAAGCACACGGTTGACAGAGGATGAGAAGACAATGAAGTTGCCTGGAGTAAGAGCAAGTGAGCTGAACAGAGGCGCTGCCGCGAACAATAAATGCCCAGACGATCGGGACGAGGACTTCTATAAAAATATCAAACATAAAAAATGAATAAAAAAAAGACAAAAAATTTAATATAAAATCATTTGTTAAAAATAATCTGTAAACACATAAAAATACAAATATACAAATTACATAAAATCAACATAACCACATAAACACAAAAGATGCAATAAAAATATTAAAAATTAAAATTTTATCATAATATAAAATTAACAAAATTCTAAAAATGATTAAATGACAAAAATAAATTAAAGTAAAATCAAATAAATATAATAAAAATTACAGCAAAATAAAAAACCAAAGCAAATGAGGATATTATAAAATACATTGAAAGAAATATTTTTCTTCTAAAATTTTGATAATTAATAAGAATATTGTAGCCCGAATGAGAAAATATTTATATAAAATATAAATAAATCTATTGAAAATTTATTTTGGCAAAAGTTACTAAAATTAAGATATAAATAAAAAAAAACGATTAATTTTTTTTTACTAAATGTAAACACCTATAAATAATCTTTAAATATAAAATTTAAAAACCAGCTTATTTAAATAATTTATTCTATGGAATTTATTCATCAAGATATGATGAACTCGAGACCAACTGTGAATCAAATAATAATTATCTATACTTTATAATATTTTTTTATATTAATATACTCACATTAATAATAAAAATTTAAATATGCTTAAAGTAAATAATTGCAAAAAATAAAAGTGTAATTGAATACTAAACTATTAATATATATTGCTATGCTAAATAATATATAAAATATTATAAAAATAGTTCAAAAAAATCTCCAAATAAATTATTTTTAATTTCCAAAAATTGATGATAAATTTGTCAATAAAAAATATAAAAGAAATAATTTATAAAAGAAATAACTCGTATTTATACAAATAATTATTATTTGTAAATTTGTCAATTTATTAAACATGGAAATGTTCACCACACCCATTTGATGTTTGAATTTCTACAATAAAAAATGCAAAAAATAGTTTAAAAAATTAATAAATCGCCGAAATAAAAAGAAGTAAAAAATAAAATAATTAACAAAATTAAGTATTTATAAAATTTAAAATAAATTAAAAATTGCTATTATAAAACAAAAAATGAAATTTGCAATTGATTAAGCATATGAATTAAAATATAAATTAAATTATAATAAAATTGTTTAACT
>JAQIYK010001265.1:0-10251 GCA_034700465.1 Rotylenchus robustus | reverse complement strand
CCGACACTCGCTCCGGGATTTACGACCCCGATAGTGAGTTGGCGGTGCTTGGTCCAACCACAACCACACCCACTGTTACCAGAGTTGCTGGTAACCAACTTAATAAATTGATCGTTACTAATTACTGTATCACCATGTCTATTTTAATCAGAATACTGTAAACTTGTGCTCCCATCGGGTACCGCAAACAAATACTAACTATAGATACAGTAACCAAATAGGTAGATGTGTCCATTCAAAAACAAGTCATCTTGTGCACAATACCTCCCTATATGTGTCCATTCAAACAACTTACTTTTTGACTACAGTAACCCTTCTACAGTAACCAAAACATTCATTTGCTTGACAGTGTCTGCCCGCCTGCAACCGATCCGAACATCTTTTTCAAGAGTTTCGACCAAAAGCATCCATTCTGAGCAAGCGTGACTTTGTGCCCCCGTTCCGGCTGGAACTGTCCTTCACCAACTTGGAGGTAATAAAATCCCTTCTAATCCTTATTTTATATCATTATATCCCTTACCCCTCTCTCCGTCAAGTTGGAGGTGTACCAGGAGGTGTTGACCACCACGTTGCCCGGCTTCGTCTCCCAACTGGGCGGCCAGTCCGGTCTGTTCGTGGGTCTGTCCGTCTGTTCCCTCGTCCAAATATTCATTTCGGCCGTTTGGAAGTGCCACCGATGGGCGGACGCCTATTTGGTGGACCGGCGAAGGTGCCGAAGCATGGCAAGAAGGTCACCGCCGATTCGGGGGTGAACACGAACACTATCGTCAATATCGAATTTAAAACACTGAACCCCTAAAAACATTTTCACAATTTTGAAATCCTAAAGTTTTGGCAAAAAAACAGATTTATTTTATTGCACTGATCATAAGTATCTCAAATCAAGATTGATCCGCGTAATCAGAAACCTAAAACTGGGACTTTTTTCCCCAACCATTATTACCCAAAACTCGATCTGGAAAATTAGATTATCCTAGGCATTAATACGCCCCAAACTCTGAACTTTTGTTGTTGACCCGGCCCAACCCAACCCCCGGTCTCAAAACAGTGGATGTCGCAAAACCAAACCAATCCTTCTCACAGTTTACCACTGTCCATTGCTATTTTGTACCTTTTTGTCCACAATTGGAATAAAGACAATGAATTGGGAGGATATTGTGCTGATTTGGTATATCTCCTTCCTCCCACTCCCCCCCCCCCAAATTCATCATCCAAAAATGGTCTGTCCTTCGTCCTTCCATTGTTTGGACATATTTATTTATTTCCTTTGTTTTGTGCAAAACAATCACAATAGGATTTTGGAGGGGCGGAGGGGGGTTTGGGGATGGATTTTTGGAGATTGGGACCATATCAAATCCAATGGGACTAATGGGCACAACAATGTCCTTGTTGATGTCGTTGGTCTTGCTGCTGGTGTTTCTGGCACTCGCCGACGCCCTCGAAGGGGCATCTTCATCTCAGCGTATCCGCGAGTTCATTGCACCGCCGCTAACTACAACAGCAAGCAGTACAAGAAAGACAACAATTCCCGGCGGAAGGGAATTGCTGTTGGGGGCAAAAACTACTGTAACACCAACAACAAATAAAAGCACGGTAAATGAGTTAGTAGTGCCGGTGGAGAAGGAGGACGAGCGAAATGGAGAGGAGGGCGGCGAGTTGCCGTTGCCATCAGTTGCTCAGCAACTGGAGAGCACAACACCAGCAACAGCAACTAATGCTGAAAATGACGACGAATACGAAGAAGATGAAGGTGACGAAACCGGAGTTGCCGCAACAACTGAAAGCGCAACAAGTATCTCGCAACTTTTCATTGGGAACACAACAACATCAGAGAAGATAATGACCACAACGGATCGTGAAGGTGGTGGAGGAGATGATACATCGGGTGAGGAGGGCGAGGAGGAGGAGGAGGAGCTGGACATGACCACGGTAGTTGTGCCACCACCAGAACCACCGCCGCAACCTCCACCAATAGTGCCGAAGTTGCCAGACGATTGTGCGGACAACCACGAATAGTAAGGAATAGTATTGTCGACGTTCCAAACTGAACCAAAACCCGAGAAACTGGTTCCAGATTTGGCCAAGTTCGGGTAATCGAGAATTCTTTAGAACTGATATGATCCTTGTTACATCGGGATACATCTTACGCATAAGATTGAACTTCTATTGAGTTCACTTTTTTAAATTTTTCCAAAAATAATTTCAGTTGTCCCTTCTGGGCACGCAACGGCTTCTGCACCAATGGTTTTTACGGACGCGAGCAAAAGGCACAGTTCTGTCGGAGGACTTGCGCACTGTGCTGACCTTCTTGATCTTCGATCTTTGATCTGATCAGTGATCTGATCCGTAATCTATATGACGATCAATCACAATATTTTGATCCTGCTTTAATCTTGGATACTTTGTAACTAATTTTCGGAAATATTAATTATTAATTTTCCATTTTATTTCCATTGTAAACTGCTTAACATACATACAAATTTTCGTTAAAGAAAACAAAAACAAAGGCACAAAACAACCGATGAATGGTTTGGGGATGGAAAGGAATGTTTGGGATGTTGTTGTTCTTCATGGGCTTTGGGGAGGTCAATTCCAGAAATGATAACGAGAGTTTGCCGTGAAATTTGAACCAATTTTAAAGGTATATATTTTTTGGACAAAAATTTCACTTGGATACGCCCACACTTTCTTCTGGGATCAGGTTTTGGGTTCATCCCCAATTATAATCCATCGAATCAGAGCAGTACATCCGCCGAAGGGTCTGTCAACAGGCGTTGTCTTTCTCTGGACTCCTCCATCCTGTCCCTCTCCCTCTCCTTGTCCTGCTTCTCCTCCGTCCTGTCCCTCTCCCTCTCCTTGTCCTGCTTCTCCTCCGTCCTGTCCCTCTCCCTCTCCTTGTCCCTCTCCTTGTCCTGCTCCTCCTCCACCGTCCTCTCCAACAACATCATGCCGGCGGACAGGCAAATGGTGTGGGGCGGCGCGGAAACGGTGGAAATGGAGCGGACGGAGGGGGACGGAGACGGAGGCGGAGAACAACCGCCGCCAATGCCGAACCTGGCGCCGCACCGCGACACCGCCCCGTTCGCCATCTGCTTGCGCTGCTCTGCAACATGCACAGTACAGTTACATAGAGATCATACTGTACTGCCTCTAATAGAACCCCCCAATGGGTGGAATACGGTAGTTTTGCACATTTTGTGTAACAGTTAGGTGTTCCACCAAACCCAAATTTATTTTTTAGGTTCAATTTTTTGAACGTTTATAGGTAAAAAATAGATAAAAATTATCGAATTTTGAACTAATGAGTTTAAAAAAAACGTTGGGTTGGTTTAGCTAATAACATGGATTTATCTCCCGGATCTCAAGCTTATCCTATCTATTCAGCAATAACACTAACTTTTGCCGCCAATCAGCGGTGCGGACAGTGTGGAGTTGCACCGTCCCGAGTTCAGCACGGTCAGACTGTTGTGCTGCAGCGGGGCAGTGCTGTTTGAGCCCAGCCGGAAGGTGATGGACTGTTGTGGTGGCGTGTCGAACTGGTTGGTCTAAAGTAATTTATTTTGGACAATGTTTTGGCACTTTTTCAAATATTTGTTGGCATACCGATGCTTGCCGGAAACTTCCTCCGCCGCCCCCTCCGCCGAACCCGTTCTCGGCTCCCGCCCCATAGTAAGTGTTCTCTCCGGTGTATTTGGCTCGCCTCATCAGCTGACTATTCAGCAGACCTAAACCCGAAGTTTGGGATGATCTTTGATC
The DNA here is from genome assembly GCA_034700465.1 of Rotylenchus robustus. Lineage (NCBI taxonomy): Eukaryota > Metazoa > Nematoda > Chromadorea > Rhabditida > Hoplolaimidae > Rotylenchus > Rotylenchus robustus. The sequence goes on along the minus strand of JAQIYK010001265.1, from coordinate 6,495 downwards.
TTTAATCTGTTTGTGTTGCAATTACCGTAGAGAAGCCAATTGGAGGCTGAATTGACGTAGGGCAGGGCGTGGATACCGTACCTTAAAAATTGAACACGAAATGAAATGAGAGTACAGTATGCCAACAACAAAAACACCGTACATGATGTAGATGAACTTGTCCGAGCTGAAGATGTCCTCGTTCCGTTCCGGGTCCTCCGTGTCCCAGTGCATGAAGTTGAAGTACAACATGCTGATCCAGTAGGGACTCCAGCACAGCACAAAGAACACCGAAATGGCGATGGTATAGCCGGCGATTCGGTTGACCGGTAGCTGAACAGGGAACAGGGATGTGAACTTTGGAATTTGAACTTTGGACCCACCAAATGGACGTTGAACCCATCAAATGTACTTTGAATTTTGAACCCATCAAATGGCTTTAGACTTTGAACCCATCAAATGGACTTCTAATTTTGAACCCATCAAATGGCCTTTGGACTTTGAACCCACAAAATGAACTTTGAAATTTGAACCTATAAATTGCCTTTGTAATTTGAACCCATCAAATAAACTTTGGACTGAACTTTGATTCAGCAACTGTCAAAGATTACCTTTGAACTCGACGGGAAGGAGCGTGAACGTTGAAACAGCCGACGCATCATCAAAGCGTAGAAGATAGTGATCAACAGAACGGGCAGAAAGAACCCGACCGTGAACATGTAGGTGATGAACACAGCTGAAAAGGAAGGAGCAGATGGTCAAGCAGTTCAGTTCCAGTCCGATAATGTTTATCAGCTTACACAGCATTGCGCCCTCCAGATGGTCCATGCACTTGAAGATGCGCACCCGGGCCAGTCGGTAGGGGTTCTCGAGCAGTACCTCCTTGAGCACGATCTCTTTGCTGGAAGACTTGACGAGAAGGGGGGACAACAAGACGAAGGTGAGCAGGGTGAGCAGGCACAGCTGGACCAGCACCATGCGACGTCTGAACGGAGAAAAAATAAGATTAAAGATCAACTGGTTCAAAGGCCAAAGATCAAAGGTCGTTACGTGGTCTTTTTGTGCGGGTAGCACACCCTGAGGAAACGATCTAAAAAAGATTTAATAAAGATGAATAATTCAAAAAGTGCTCAAGGGCATACCAAATGCCATTGCGGCGAGTACAAAAGTGCTCAACGCCCTTCCGACATGTTCCAATGCTCTGTACACCTTGCACAACGCGGTGCCGAACATCCAAAAGCCGAGGAGCTGAAGTTGGAGAAGGTACAGAACGAACTGGAGATGAGCGCAAACCTGGTCCATGATGGCCATCGGAAGTGGTACAACAGAGGCAAGGTCCACACAACACCTGTGGGATAAAGACTGTAGATCGCAAAATGGTCCAAAATATTATATAATTTTTTTTTGTAAATTCTAAAGAATTGATCCAAAAATTGTCCCAAATCTTCCAGGAAATGTTGATTTAAAAAAATACTTACAGAAATAGCACGTAGATCATTGTGTTGTCGTAGGAGGTGTTGGCATGGAGGTGCCGGATCAACGTGATCACTGACACATTGCCGCACACGCCGACCAGAAACAGCACGGCGTACAGCTTGAACGGGACGGACAGTCAGAAATGGGGATTGGGGACCAAAACAACAACTGACCAGCGCGTACAGTATCACATGGTTCTCATCTCCGTTGGACAGCGGAAACATGTCGAAGACGGGCAGCGAGGCGAAGAACCTGCTGAGACGGAAAGTGAACCTCGGGTATAAAGCATAAGGTGACAAAAAAGAGAATACGGCAACGGCACCCATAAGATTACGGTCGGTTCTGTTATTTTACAGTACCCCCTTCTGGAGCCATAACTAGAAAAATATGATACACCTAAATGGTCTTACCTATTACCAAAGTACAACAGACGAAAAAACTAGCCCAGAAAAATGTCCCAAAGTCCAATTTTCTCGTGGGAGGATGATGATGTCATCGAATTCAAAAAAATTGGCATAGATTTTTCGAGAAATCGCTCCAAGACCTTGGCATAAAATCTCCTAGAGAAAATTACGAAAAAATCTTTTGGCCCTTTTTCAGTGCTAAACTTTTTCCGATCCCAGATCAGAGGAAGATGCCAGAGGTCCACAGGAACAGGACCAATTCCCCCTGGACCCTTCATGGGACCCTTTAATCTGCTGGGGTCGTGATAATAAGTTATTCAATGTCCGATTACTCACTCTTCCTCGCTGATCATGCCGCCCCTCCACGGCGCCACCGTTGTGGGCAATTGGACACTTTGTGCTCGCCGCGCGACTGCGCCAATGCTAGTGGCGGATTGGAGGGCGGAGGCGGCGGCGAAAAAGGTGGCGGTGGGATCATCGTCGGGGGCGGTGTGTTCAAAGGAGGAAGATGAAGCGGACGAGGATGAAGCGGATGAAGAGGGAAAGTAGTGGGCGGAGGAGGAGGAGGAGGACGCGGAGGGGGAGACGGAGGCGGAGGAGGAGTGGTTGAGGGGGAGGATGCTGGCCAGGGTCATGACCTCTGCTGGGAAAGGGGGAACAATTTGCAATATTTATGGGGAGGGAAAGGAAATTAGAATCAAAAATATGGCCAAAAATCATTTCGCGGGTCAAATTATTGAAGCGGAAGAGTGTATAAAAAGGGAAGGTTGAAGTAACTCTGAGATAGATATAGATCCGGGACAGTGGGATTATAAATCACTGTTTGTTCCAGAACTCTGAGCACCACCACGTGTACCACCACCTGCTGATCATTGGGTTATCAATTGTTTGGCAATATGTTCAAGTTATTTATTGTTAATAATTGGTATTTGCTAATTTGGTGGTGCTTTGCTGATATTTTTGGTACCATATTCCTTTGTTATCGTATCCTTTTCAGCTTTTCCTACCGTACTCAACTTAATCACATTTTAACCCAATAAAAGGCCCTCCCCCTTTTTCTTTAAAAATGGCATTTGGCTGTCCATGTGCACATCATTTTTTGTTAGGCCATTTCCCCACGTGTCATGTTGCATAACTGCTTTTTTGAGCATGTTTGGCACAAATCAAAAAGCTTCTGAGTGTGGTGGTCCCTCCCCCGGGGATTGGGTGCGTTTGCCAAAAATGCGTTAAAATTTTGGGCAAAAAATATTTGGCAAAAGAAGGAGGAAAAGGGAAAAATAATGTGGAGAAATGGATATAAAGGAATTGGAGGAGTAAGGAATAGGGAATGAGGAGGAGGAAGAGGAGGAGGGAGGAGGAACACATTATTACCAGGAGGAGCAGCGGAAAAAGGGAGGAGGACAAAATGGGGGAGAAAAAGGGAAGGTATGGGAGAGGGAAAGGGAGGAGGAGCAAATGGGGAAGGTCGTCTTGATGGAGGAACGGGAGAAGAAGAACACTTCGCATGAATAATTCCAATGTGTCGTGGTGCAAAAATGGGATGGGAAGGAGGACAGGGGAGGGGGGGGGTGGGAGGATAGATGTTGTTGTTGTTGGTGGTTGGTTTGTTGGTCAGTTGCATTTTGGATGATGTCTAGCCCAGCAGGTAGATATCGTTGTATAGACACCGTATTTTTTCTAATTGTACCCCCGAGGGTACCTCCAGCAGAAGGGAAGTTCTATAGGGAATTGGGTAGAAAAAGAGATGAACTGGCTGATGGTGGCCATGGGCGCTTGACCAAAATTCATTTTTCCAATTTCAAAAGTTTAAAAGGACAAAATCTAAAATATTTATAGGTTTGGTGACCATGGACACCTCACGGAGTTGGAAATGGGACAAAAATTCATTTGTGGCCTTTGTTTTATGGTCAGAAAAGTTTAAAAAAAGAAACGGACAATATGATGTGAATAATAAAAGAACAGAGATTGTTTTAGGTCTGGGGCATTGTTCTTTTGTTTTTCTGAAACTGTGTTCGTTGTGGGTCACTTTGTACAGTATACTGTACAAAGTGAGTATACTGTACCCAATTTGTACATTACTGTCTTTGGGCCCATTTGTCCACATTATTAGCCTCCACCTCTCGGCCATTCACCCCCCCCCCTTCCTCTCCTCCTCCTCCTCTCGTCCCCCCCCCATCCTCCCCAAGTGTCCCCAACTGCGGCAATATCTGGCAACATAGTATTAGTGCAACACAATTAATAATGCCAATTCATTCCCCCCCACCCCATTCCCCAGTCTTCCCTTTTCCCTTTCCCCGGTCTTCTTCATCCCCACAAACTTCCAACAAATAATTGGTCCCCGAAGAGAGACGGGAAGAATGGGGAGAAGGACAGAGGAGGTGGGAGAAGAAGAAAGGGGGAGGGAGGGCATAGCTCAAATGTCACGGGACGACGGGGAGCAAAACGTGGAATGAATGCAAATTGAACGGGGAGAAAGATGGACTTTTTTTTGGGGTGGGGGAGGGGTAAAGATGGAGTTGTTGGGGGAGGGGGAGGGGGAGGGTAGGGGGGGGGAGGGGGGAGGGGAGGAAGGGGTATCCTTGGTGAGCAGGGAGTTGGCTCCAAGCTTCTCTGAAAGTTTGTTTAAGTTTCCCGGCGGAAGTGTCGTCAGCGCGAAAAACGATTTTAAATGTGCAAAATGGGACTGCTGACCATACACCATACATGCATGTGCTGCTGGTTGGCTTTTTTGCAGGATTTAACTTGCCAAAAAAAGTTAAATTTTAAGGAAATTTCGGGTGGAATTTGGAACAAAAAATTATTACCAAAACACAGAATTAGGACAATATTTTTGGAATCCGAAGAATGCTCTCCGAAGAACTCAGTACAGTAATCCGCGATATTTATGCACAAATACAGTAATCTAAGTTAAGAAAAGGCGAAATTGGCAGAAAGAAAAGAATAATGACCAATGACAGCATTACAGTACAACTGTGTACTGTATGTATGTTTAGGCACAATAATAGTACAGTAACAGAAGAGACAGTGATGGATGTTGGTACAGTAATGTAAAAGTAAAAGTACACATGGCGAGATATGTCACAGTATTTGTTTGAAGAGATAACAAAAGCTAAAAAGTGTCCCAAAATGGCCAAAGAACGGATTTTTAGCGGGGAAAGGAGTGAACTGACTGTGGCACGTGGCCCAAAGAAAATAGAAAATAGTGCCGAAATTGGATACACCCCCTTTTTATTCACTGTTTTGTGGGCAGTCAAAGCGGGAAAATGGGAGGGGAAAAGGAGGAAAAAGAGGAAAATGTGATGGACCAATAAAAACCAAAAAATGAAGGGAAGAGAGGGGGGAGATGGGGATAGGGATAAGGGGAAAAAGAGAGGGCAGAGAAACAGAGAAATGGAGAGAGAGAGAGAGAGAGGGGAGAAGAAGAGAGGGACGAAGATAATAATTGGTCTCAGGAGGAACGGCGCAAGACGGACGAATAAAGAACGGGGGGGGGGAAGACTAAAAAAATCATTGGAAAATGTGCAAAAAGATGAAGATGGAATAAAGAAAAAGAAGGCGGAAATGGAGATGAGGGGCAAAGAATGTCCAAAACATATTGTAAAGATGTGAATTTGCGGAAAAACACAAAAAGTACATCTTTAGGCAAGGAACAGACCTTGACCCTCGGTCTTTTTTACTCGTAATATGTCGACCGATGCCGAGGGTGGTGGACTAGTCTCCCGTCCTCCCCCCCCCCGCCCCTCTCCCTCTCCTAATTCTCGGTTTTGGCCCTTTTGCCGGTGTTGCTTATTAGTACAAATTGAAAAGGATAGGAGGATGGCAATGTGTAGGCTGACTGACTGACCTTTGGATTTTCAGCGGAAAAATAAAGTTGGTTGGCAGAGTTGGCTGTCCCAGATTGGATACCCGGAAAAAGAACAAAGTCCAAACTTCCACGGGTTTTGGTAAGGTCCAAACTCCAAACTTCCACGGGTTCAGATGCAGAAAAGGATCTGCATCCGAACTTCTAGCGTTCCAAGATCCAAAACCGAACCTAAATTTTACGCATCCAAACCCAATTTTTCCACAAGTTTTGGGTTTGGTTCGGGCCCGTCAAAAACAAATTTATGTTTTAATTGCCGTGGTGAGAGGAAAAAACTAATGTGCACTCTGCAGTTGGATGAGTGATGAGAGGCACACACCACAACACAACACAAGCCAAAGTTTGTTTTGACCACCTTTTTGGGCCTAATAAGTGTGCCAAATTGGGGATGGGACTGGGGGGAGGGGAAATGGTGGTAAGGGAGGAGAAATTATGTGTTAGGATGTGCCGGAGATGTACGGAAAAAGGGGTCGGGAGGAGTGGGGGGGGGGGGTAGGAAAGGACTCATTTTTATTTATTGCCCCACAACCCAACCCAATCCAAAAAATAATATAATAATCCATTTGATGAAAAGGAAGGAGAGGGAGGAGGAGGTTGGGGCAGGAAAAGGAGAAGGAACGTCAACGGAAGACCATTTCCGGACGGAAGACGGGATGGCATCATGGCATGGAAAGCGGAGGAGGAGGAGGGGGGGGGGACAATGTGGGGGGGGGGGGGATAAGGTGGTTAGGGGACGGGAGAGATAAAGCCAGACGGAGAAGGAACAGAAGGACA
>JAQIYK010001264.1:0-10252 GCA_034700465.1 Rotylenchus robustus | reverse complement strand
CCTCCTCCCGCCCCCTCCTCCCGCCCCTCCTCCCACTCCCCTCCCCTTCTCCTCTCCACCTTCTCCTCCCACTACTGCTTGCTCCTTGTCTCCCTCCCCTGCCCACTTCGGTGCCACTTCTGCGCCGTGGAGGGTGCTCCTCCGCCCACTCCGCTCCCCTCCCTCCCCACTTGCCTATCCTTCCTATTCACTCCATTCAGTGTCCCTTCTCCTTGTAGTCCCCTTCTCCTCCTCCTCCTCCATGTCCACCCATCCTCCGCTTTCTCAACACATTTTCCCCAGCGGCTTCAACATCCACGATCATCTCCTTCTTTTCCTCTATCCCCTCCCATCCCCTCAAGACGGTTTTCAAGTTTGAGTGATTCTTGTGAAGGTGGGTGGCCTCCTTCTCCTATAGGGGGCCTAGAGAAAAGAGGGGGAGGGGGAAAGAGGATGCAATCAAATTGGCTGATAAGTGGACCGGCGAAGAGGGATGAAGGGAGAGAGAACCCAAAGAAAGAGAGTTCACGCATTAGCGGGAAAAGCCCTTGATTAGGGGAGGGGGGTTGGCAGGGACGATGGCCTTTCGATGACACTCAGAGTTGAAAGCGAAGGGTGCGGGAAGAGAGCGGAAGCGAAAGAAGGAGGACAGAGGCTAATAACACGGGAAAGAGAGAGAGAGGAGGGGGAGGGGATCATGTGGTGAGATGGGCGAGAGATGGGAGCCGAACGGAAAGAAAATTCTTACCGGCAGAGATACAACACCAAAACGGGCGATCACGACCTCGCATTGGACTGACTTTGGCGTCGAAAATTGAAACATGTTCGCCCGGCGGGTGGAATCTCCTATGGACTCAATTGGGCCAATTTGGCAGCGAACTCGCAGCCAATTTGGAGAAAGGGCGAAAGTTTTGGGGAGAAAGATCAACCGGTTGGATGAGATGGGACAAATTGATCAGACACAGGGAGACCCTTGCGCGAGCAAAAAGTCCCAAAACTGATCACTCCGCACATACCCTTTTCAATCATTTTTCGCAAAAAAAATAATTGGAAATTCCAAAAAGACAATCAACCATCCCCCTCCAGCAGATTAATCATTCAACCATACTTTCAATACAATTACAGCCCAAGCCCAGCAGCGTCTGTTCCTGCTCTCCTCCGGCACAATGAACTCGACCAATACCACCGGCTCCTCCTCCTCCGGCACCAACTCTTCCTCCGCCCCCTCTTCCTCTCTGATCAAGTCCCCTCCGGCAGTCCTTTCCTCCGCACTCTCTGCCGCCACCGTTGCAATGGATCAGGCGGCATCAGCGGCCGCTCTGAATGGGATCGCTACCAGCGGATGGGCGGCGCCAGCGGCAGCGAATTATTTGGCCGCCGGGGGACATGTCGGATGGCCCGGGGGCAGTGCGGCAACGGCCGAGTTTGCATCAACGTGAATAATTTGCCCGGAATTTTCCCCAAGGAGATATATTGCCCGAGAGGGACACCGTATCCCTTTAATAACACCTCTCCCTCTGTTTCAACCCCCTTTCAATAGAATCTTTCTGCCCCCTTCGCAACCCCCATTATTTCTTGAAAATAGGACTCCGGGGCCCGTAGCAAAAGAAACAAAGAAGGGTAGGTAGCCCCCTACCTTGTAACCTTGGCAGAGGGCACTTACCTACCCGAACTATAAAAAATTGGGTAACTAGAGGTGCTAGCTACCCATTTCTTTTGCAACGAAAATTGGGCAGGTAACCCCTTTTTCTGGGTAGGGGCTATCTAGCACCTTTTTTGCTACGGGCCCTGGTGTTTTATCAGAGAAAATACGGTGGATTGTATTCTCCGACCGACCCATCTTTTCTTTTTTCTCCTTTTCAGATGCTCCCAGTGGACTTGGCCCAACGGCAGTGCGGCGGCCGCTGTGGCGGCGTCGGATCCGCGTTTTTCCAGTGAGTTTTTGCATTCAAAACGGGTGAATGAACAACTCTTCCCAACATTGTTTGCCTAATCCGCCAAAGTGGATGAATCCAATGGATCCCATTTGTCCCAATATCCGGTATCCCTTTTTTCTTTGTGCCAATCTGCCGACTCTTTTGCCTCGGGCACTCCTTCTCCGGAACATCCTTTTAGCGCATTGTCCCTCCATCATCATCATCATCTACCTATCCATTCATCCCCTTCCTTTCATCTTTTCTGTTTCCTTTTTCGTTGCCTTTTTTGGTTTTCAATTCAGACTTCCAAATCCGGTTCCACCTCCCTTGTTCCCATTATCATCCCCTTCCGATTCAAACCGGTTCGTTCGCACAAATCCAATTTTCAAGCTCATAGCGGATCCAACACGGGTACTCCATTAATGTTCGGCGAGGAAGGCAATTTGTGGTGTGGATGATGGGTAATTGAGAGAAGAAGGAAGAGAAGGAAGGAGCAGGAACGAACCACACCCTTCCCCACCTTGAACTTGGTGTCGGGGGGGGGAGGGGAGGGGGGAGGGGAAGGTAATTGTATGTAGCATAAGCCAGAAAAGGTGTTGGGTATAGCAAAAGGGTGAATGACCAGCGAACACATTAGGGCAATGCAATGAAAGAATGGTATACCTACATTGCTAATTGTTCCAATTGCTGGGAAAGTTCATGGCATCGAAGAAGGACATCTTCGGGTTGGACATTCTCCCCCTTCCACCACTTCTCTATCCTCTCTCACTCTCTTTGTTGCGATAGATGCCATCACCACTGTCCGCCCCCCCTCCCTCCATCCTTAGGCCACCAAAAATGTGTTTGGTGCCCTCAAATGGCCATCCCCCGGGGTGCTATTGTGAGTCCATTAGCAAACTTTTGGATTGTAATGAGTTGGGAGGGGGGAGGGGAAGGGGAAGGGGGAGGGAAGAGAAGGGAAGAGAAGGGAAGGGAAGAGAAGGGAAGAGAAGGGAAGGGAAGTGGGTGTGAATTGAGTGAAGTGACTGACGGGCAGGGAATGGACCCAGCTTGACTTCGCCCGGATTGGCACCATTTGTTGCGCAACTCTTTCAGAAATCCAAAAACTGAACCCAAACTTTGGCATTTTCCGGATAAATTTTTGGCCCATTTACCTTTTAAAATTTGCCGGGCGATACCGTAACACTAAAAAGACGAATGAAAGGGGAGAAAGGGGCCCGGGTGAGAGGAAGAGAGTTCTTTTCCTAACTCTCTCTGCTCTGCTGCTCTCTCTCCTCTCCTTCCAACCCACTATTCTTATCATCCACCATTTTGCTCCGCCAACCTTCTTTTCATCGAATGCATCGTCACCTTTCTTTTCTTTCTTTGCCTTTTTTCGAGGAGAATTTGTGAGTGGTGCTGGCGGGTGGGAGGGAGGAGGAGGATCGGGATCGGGACCAAGGGAGGGAGGGGGTGATGGGCTGGGGGTGAGGTGGGGTGTACTTTGTTTGTTCATTGTTTGGACATGGGCTAGTCGGGACAGAGATGGGGAAAGGTATGTTTGGATACGATGTGATGGATAGGATGAGATGATCGGGTTTTGGGTTGGGGGCATTGGGTAGAGTGAGTGGGTGGGTGAACCAATGACACATTTTATGGTGAACACATCGAGCACACTTTCCTTCCTTCCATCATCTGCCATATTTTGGTCGTTCGCTTTTCCTGACCATCCGTGGATTATTGTCCCGTGAAATACAATGGCATTAAGTCTCTCTTTTGCTGGTGTCCTTCGCCTTAACCCCCAAACCATAAATATTTGCATGAGAACGCAAACATTGGAGGAGAGAGACTGGCTAAGGCCACCACCACTCACACCCATCCATTTGGATTATCACCGGCGGGAGGAGGCTATAATGGGGGATAATCCAGTACAGCGGGGAGGGGGGGGGTGTTGAGGGTGAGGCGGAGGGTGATATGGTGGATGTGTGGGGACAGCCGGGAAAGACCACACCCCACTCCCACTCCCTGCCCGGGTCCACCCCCACCAACTACCGATACCGTATCCCTCATATCATTTCACCGTTCAAATTATTTCGACACCGTATATTTTAAAAATTACTCAAATATCAGTGTTCCTTTCAGCGCGCCTTTCACAAGGTTTCGGCGGCGCTGTGGGGGCCATGGACGTGGCTGCTGCATCGGCAGTCGCTTCGGCAGTCTCTTCCTACACCAACTTCTCCAGCTCGATGTCCTCCGTCTCCGGCGTCCATCAGATTCGTCGAAAGCGTCGAGTTTTGTTCACCCAACAGCAGGTGCAGACACTAGAGAGATATTTTGCGGAGAAGAGATACCTGAGCGCGACGGAGCGGGAACACCTTGCGCAGAACATCGGGTTGAAGCCAACTCAGGCAAGCGAAATTTAAAAATTGAAAGACTAAAAGAGTTCTTCGAATATCAGGTGAAAATTTGGTTTCAAAACCATCGGTACAAGATGAAGAGACAGGACCGGGAGCAGAAGATGATGCAGGGATGCCGAGTGGAGGGAGAGATGGCTGGCGAGAGCGGGGGATCACTGGGAACGGAGGGGGCAAGTCCGCTGGGACAGGAAGGTCCGTCCCCGATGACAGTGGCAGGGTAAGCACCGGGTGGCGAGTGGGTTCGATGAGCAATTCAGTGTGATGTTGTTTGGATTCAGAATGAGGTCGATAGTGAAGGAGGAGACGGAGGTGTCAAAAGCGGCATTGATGAGTCGACTGAACTCTTCTGCCGGGACAGCTGCGATGGACATGAAGTACTCCTTCGGCACGATGGACCCCCAGGCGATGATCAACTCCGGGGCTTACTTCCCGTCGGTCAGTGGTCGAATTTGTTGTTGGCACAACAACAACAACATTGACTTTCAACAGCACAATTAATTTTCTTCCCTTTCCAGTACAACCCGGCCAATATGTACAACCCAATGGCCGCCAATCTGTTCTTCAACCAAACATATTCCGCCGCCGCTTATCCCCACCAGATGGCCTCCTTCTACGGCGCCGGTATGAATGGACCGACAGCCACTGTTGCCGGAGGAATGGGCAAGAAGCCCACTTTCTGATCGGATCAGCAGATGATGGATCGGATGGGATGGATGTTTTCCCCTGTCCCCAATATTGAGAAGTTCCCCTTCCCCTTCCCCACCTTTCCTTCCCTCATCCCTCAACATTCTCTCCCCCCTCAATTTCCACCCTTTTCTTTTGTTTATTCCAATACCATTTCTCGAACTCTCTGAATCTCCCTCACCCATTCCCCCCTCCTTCCACATTTTTTGTCCAATATCCCTTCAACTTTGTTCTGTTTACAATGAACTTTAAAAATGTCGCAACCTGCGATCAACCAAATGTGTTGTTTCTGTTCCTTTACATTTTTACACCTAATTAGAGGGATGGACACACTGGGAAGAAAAAAAGGCATGAAGATGAATAATCCAATCCAATCCAATCCAACCCTTCTCTCTCACCACCTCCATCATACCTAACCGAATTAATTAGTTGGGAAGGAGAAAGGGGGAGGAAGGAGGGTGAATAGGGCGAGAAAACTCTCTAAATTAAAGGGTTATTGGGGGGGGGGGGGGGGAAGGTGGTGAGTGAGAAAGGGTAAGGAACGGATGGGATGGATGGGGTGAGATATGTGCTGTTGTGGATGATGATGACCTGTTCTTGATGATGGTGATGTTGTCTGTCGCTGTCTTTTTGTTGTGATTTTGGTTGGGCAATGGAGGCGGTCAACAAAGGGTCACAGTCCATTTGTTGGGTGGGGAAGATGAAGAACACAAAGGCGAATGAACCTTTGGGGAGGGGGAGGAGGAAGTGGAATCTTCTGGTGCTGAAAAAACGACAAAGTGTGAAATGGATGGGGATGAGGAAGGGGAAGTGCATTATAGAGACCCGGCCCCTAATGGCGGGCCGGGCCGGGCCAAAAAAGTTGCGGGCCGGGCCTGCCCGGATAGGCCCGGTGGAAATTTTTCAGATTTTTTAAAATAATTTTTAAATTTTCTAGAATTTTTTTAGATTGTGATAATGAAAATATTTTTAAAAAATAATTAATAAAAATGTAAAATTTGTGAAAATGAGAATATTCGAATTTAAATCTACAATTTCCCCAAACATCCGATTTTTACCCAACACACCCCCACAAATTCCCACTATGGAATCATCATAAGAAAAATGTGAAACACCAATCTCTGACTACAAACTAAAATCCCTTTTAGTACGGTCCCTGATAAAAAAAATGGGCCTCATTGGAGAACCGAACGCTTTTGTGAAAACACATTTTTGAAATTATTGCACATTTTCTAAAATTTTTATTCCGAAAATGCTTATTCCTCCTCAAATTGGTATTATACATAAAAAGTTAGAAAAAATGCGGCATTAACTGGCAATTTTGAATTTTTTTGGCAATTTTTGAAGATTTTATTCGAATTTTGGAAAAAAATGACCGGGCCTACCAGGCCGAAAAAGTTGAGGACCGGGCAGGGCTGCCCCGGACCAGACCCGTGCACATCCCTGGAGGAAAAACAGTGTAAAAAGTAAAAAGTAAGCCAAAAGATGCATGGAATGAGTTGGGCTGGGAGAAGAAGATATATGTATCTAATAGAATAGTTAAAGGTTAAAGGGGAGGGGGAGGGAGAACAGGTGCAAATATGGAACGGGGAGAAAGAGGACATGTTGCCCAATGGTGGAAGGGATTTGTTGTTCTCGAGAGGGATATCGTAGCGAGATGAGTGTGTAATGAGCTAATGAAATGAAGTGGATGGCCAAAATGGACGATGGATAAGCTGCAGCACCCTCTTGAGACCACAAATCATCCATCCCATCCAATTCATTGTCTTCTCTCCCCAACACACACTTCGTTGTGGTGGGTACCGTAGTCCGACATATTATTTAAACGACGTCGACGACACAAAAGGGTCCTTCCTTCTGCTCCCTCCTCTCTCCTTCATTTTCCTCGTAGCCGTCCGTCTAAACACGGATGGAACAATATTCCCCTCCCTCCTCCCTTTTCTCTCCCCACTCGTCCTTCCATACATTTCTATCACTTCCTCCCTTTTGTCTCTCAAGTGGTGCAGCAGTTCCTTCCCCTTTTTGGGCAGAATTTGGATTGGGAAGGAATCTGAGAGAGGAGGAAGAGAGGAGGGGAGGACGGAAGAATGGAGGAGAGAGAGGAGGGATGGAGGGGAGAGGGGAGGGATGGAGGGGAGAGGGGAGGGATGGAGGGGAGAGAGGAGGGATGGAGGGGAGAGGGGAGGGATGGAGGTGAGGTGCTCGACGCGTATGGGTAGGAAAGAGGGACAGATCGACACCGAACAACACAACATTTTAAATATTTTGGAAATGGACGAGTGGAAGGGAAGGAAGTGGAAGGAACCTCGCAGTGGTTGGGAACCAGGGCTGCACGCAATTGGAAATTTTTTGCTCAATGCACAACGGCCAAAAAGTGCGCAATTTTCAAAAAATTCCAACTTGTATATTGAAAGACGAGCATTTGGTCGCCGTTTCGCGGCTTCCAAACGCTCGAGTTTGACTCGTACAAAATTTTCCCACCTTGTTTTTTTCATTCTGAGTTAAAAAATAAAATTATAAAATTATAAAGGAAATCGCGTCAAAACAAAAAAATAAATTAATTAAAACTAAGAAGGACGGACGGACGGAAACATACTACTCAATTAAGATGGCGCCTCCGAGAAAATTTTGCAAATATTACTCACATTTCCTTAAAAAAATTGGTCACTTTTTGCTAGTTATCTATCGTTCATTTTTTGGATCATTTTTGGATCACCCCGCTGCCAACCCCGAACTCCCCTGTTCCCTTCCTTTTCTCCTTTTTTCTTTCCTTTCAAAAATTATCGGCTCCGGCTCCGACCCCCGGAAATTTTCGGCTCCAGTTCGGCTCGTGCACAGATGACAATACATTTAGTGGCGAGAAGATTGGAATTTTTGCACAAAAATTAGCAATTTCCCTCAAAATTTTTGAATTTTTCGACGAAAAATGGTCGATTTCCTACAAAATTTTCCTGAAAATTTTCCAAAAAATTGCGTAAAAACCACGATTTTGCGCAAGCGCAATGCGAAACGGCCAAAAAGCGCGCAATTTGCGCAATTGCGTGCAGCCCTGTTGGAAACAGTGGGGGTGGGAGGGGAAGTGTTGGCATTCCGTAGGTGAAACTCCTTGGGTTCAAATTGCCTGGGAACGGACGGAGCACAATTTGGTGGGAGGGAAGAGAGACCATCTCGGGGCCGGCCGAGGGGGATACTCGCTCCCGAATAGTCAGCCACTTGAGGACTCTGGGAATGGATGGGCATAATAGAGAGTAATGTTTGGGGTGGGGAGGAGAGGGATTGGATGGGATGGACAGACAAAATGGGATGGAAATGGCAGAAACGAGGCGGCACTAGAAGAAAAATTCATATCATAGTAATGGAACAAAAATTGGACATACCACATACAAAATGTTACCGGTACAATTCACGAAATCACTTTTCCCGTTTCTCTTCTCCTTTTATCGTCCTTTATCTCCCTCCCCTTCTCCCATTTTCTCTCTTACCAATCATCTCGACTTAATCGTCCTTTTTCGGTTCCCGTCAGGGAGAGTCCTCATTTGGTGAGTGAGTAAGCGGGTTGGATCAAAGCCATCTTTGGCTTTCCACTCATCCCCTCGCTCCAGCCAATATTTGGTTTGAGCTACTCATCTTCCTTCCCCTTCCCTCCTTCTTCTGTTATGAAGAGATTCCCCGTGTGCATGAGACTGCGGGGGTTTGGCGGGAGAGAATGGACAAAGAGTAGACGGTATTGAGGACGGACGGGGAGGGGGAGGAAAGCAGAGAAGGGGGGGGGAGGGGAAGAGAAGGGAGGGGAGGGTGACCCGGGCGGCCGAAGATGGCTTTGAGATGGATTCCTTTGCGAGGGGCAAATCTCCCGCTCTCCGCCGTCTTCCCTCTTCTGTGGCCAAATTGATACCACTTACTCATCCATTCCCTTTCTCTCTCTAAGCCAAAGCAATTATCCCCTCACCCCTCTCTTTTCCCTCTCCCATAATTTATCCTCTCTCTCTGTTTGTGTATTCCTTCCCCTTATCTCTCTGTTTGTTAGCTCCGGCATCCTTCCACTCATCATCAATTACACCAAAAGAAAGGAGGGAAGTAAATATCATATATAGAAAAAACAGGGAATAGCGAACAAGCCCCTTCGTATTTATGCCTAAGATCGTTTTTCAGTCTTACATTTCCTGTACAGAATATTCGTCCAAACAGAACATTCTTTTCTAGCTCTTTCATTTTTTCAAAATATTGAAGAGTAGAGTGCAAAACTACCTAGGTATTATCTTATCCTTTTTATCGCTCTGAATTTGATTAATAATGTAATTTGGAAAAATTAAACCTGCAAGATGCCACTTCGGTAGGGAATGTTATGTATATTTGTTATCGGTGTAAGCAGCATTCTCTGGAAGTTGGATTCCATTTTAAGGAAGGCAAACACCAACCAATTGATTCTCTCTCTATATTGTGAAGGTGGTTGGTTGAATTGATCACATCCGTAGACACCACAACTCCCATTGAATTGGCAATGGCCTGAAAGAATAATGAATAGTTAGTTGGTTGGTCGGTTTATGGAATTTGCGCCATATTGAGGGGAAGAACACCTCGTCGACCGACCATTCAGCAGCAATTACTTTTAATAGTTGTAAGAGAAAAATAGGGAACAGGAGAACAGATTGGATGGAAGGAGAGAAGAGGGAGGGGGAGGAGGACAATAGTTGACCGGAAACAAGAATCGTTTTGGACAAGAATCGTTTACAAACTGATTCCTTTTTTTATTATTTTTTTATTGTCTACTGATATTTACATAAAATTAGAGTGCCTGTAGTATAAGGGGTGTTGTAGGAAGGAATTCAGGATTTTCAAAAGGGGAGGATGGATGAGAGAAGGGCTCGCAAGGTAAGAGTAAACTAACGGCTGCTGGATACCAATTGTAGGAACTATAGTCGAAAAAAAATCAAACACTCCAATCGACAACAAAAAAACCAACAAATTTTCGAACACCTCTAACATATTACATTTTTATAGTGACAAGTGACAACAATATGGTATGGAAATTACATACAATGCAAATGCACAATTGGAGATCGACAACAATTCCATTACATCACAGAAGGGGGTGTGCGGAGAAGAACAACATGAATGGACACAGAATGAAGCGAGGGGAAGGGAGTCCTAACCTATCCGGTGTTCTGGCCGGCGGTGTTCGTCGTCGTCGCGGTGGTCATCTACTGGTTGTACTCGATCGGCAGGTTCTTGCGGCGCACCATCCCGTCTCCCTGGAACCACTCGCGTCGGAACTGC
>JAQIYK010001263.1:0-10262 GCA_034700465.1 Rotylenchus robustus | reverse complement strand
ATTGGATTCGGTCGTTTCAAACTCAACTACCTCCCCCATTAAAATACTTATTTTTCCCCGGCTAGTGGATTATTATTTTTTTAAAATAAAAAACAAAAAATAATTTTCTTAAAATATTTAACATAAAAATATAAAAATATTTGTAAATATTTCCAAAAATTTAGTATAATAACAAGTTTTTTGGAAGATTATAGTTGATGTTGAATTTTTTTAAAGTAAAGCCAAAAATTCCAAAAATTTATTATTTTTTGCCAAAAAGCAAAGCAATTTAAAAATAAAATTAAAAATAATGTAAAAATTTCAAAAAATAATTTATTGTTTTATTTTATAAAAGTTTAAAGCTTTTAAGATAAAAAATTGAAAATATTTTAATACATTTTTTTAAACATTTTAAAATATTCCTATAAAATTTTGTAGCCTAAAAATCAGTGTTTTTGAATGTATTATTGATGCTGTTAGACTTTTTATGAGTAAACAAACTCCGAATTATTTATTTTTGAATTTTAGAGACCCTGGGAAGAGATGTGCGGGGGTGGAAATAAAAAAATCCAAAAATTCACTCATTTTTTGAGGAGAAAATCACGCGAGTGATTTATCCAAAAAAATGGATTAGGCCGACAATCGGCGGATCGAGAACATGTGCTTAAATTGCCCCTCCCCTCCCCGAGGTGGATCTGATCAATCCCCTCGAGAGTCTCGACCAATGTTTACTGTGATGGCCTTTTTTATTTCTTTTTTTTATTATATCCCCGCCGAGGGGCTTTATGCTCTCGCGGAGTACCAATGATCACAAATAACCTTTAATCTTCTCTCTTTTCTCTGAAACTTTTATCCCTTCAAAAACGTCAAAAATGTTATTTTTGGGGTCCAATGATCGATGTGTGGGAGTAAATTAGTCGTTAAAAAGGACAAAAACGTAGCAAAATCTGATGGCAAATATCCCCAAAATAGTAACAAATCGTTGCAAAAAAATTATCCAAAAATAACCTTGGAAGAGATCTTCGAGATATTATAGTTCTCGACACTGATTCAAAAAATAAAATAGTACGACATCCAGGAAACAAGAATACGGTACCCAGAATAGAGGAGTACGGTACTCAGAATAGAGGGACGCGGTAGCCAATTTACTTTATCAAAATTCGAGCAAAAATCTGTATCAGGAGTAGAGTATATACAGTATACAGTTAGTTAGTCAGTCTTGGTATTAAAGTTTAGAAAAATGAAATATTTGAGAAATTGAATTCTTCGAGAAAAAGTTTGTTGTTTGATCAAATTCCTCACTGCTCGAGTTGTTAATTCTTCTGGGCAAAACCATCCAGTCTTGAGTTTTCTAATCACATAATAACATTCACTAAAAAGTGATTTTGGGGTGATTTAATTGGATGGGTTATTTACGCCATTTTTATAGCCCTTTTTGTGTCTCATAAAATGTTTTTTTACGTTTGTCTCTCCGATTTTCCGATTTTCACACGAATTCGATCAGAGGTGAGGGTCGAGTAGATGAATGGGGACAAAAAGTGGAAACAATTGTTTCCGCCTGAGGGATTTTAGCGCAATTTTTTAGATGAAATCCCTTTTCCCCCATTCCATTACTTTTTTCATTTTTCGAGTTAAACATTTTTGTTTATTAAGGGTTTATGAAAATTTATCTAATTCTTATGTTCTAAATTATAAAATAAAACTTTCCGTGATCAGAAGTTGTCCATTTTGCCAAGCTCGCTGTCCAGGAAAAGATAAAACTAGGTTGGATTTTTTTCAAATTTTCTAGAGAAGCAGAACAGGACAAGGAGGACATCAGAACAGGGAGGACATCAGGACAGGACAGGAGAGGAGAGAAACACAATGCAAATGCACTTCCAATTCACCCGAGAAAAATCGAGGGTGGTAAAATCCCGAGGGAGGCAAATCCTATCAGGGCATTTTCGGGAAGAAGGCAGAAGAAGAAGAAGAAGAACATTGTTGTGTGCATAATTAATGGGGGAAGAAGAAGAATTAATCTAGCGTAGGAATGAGAGAGGAGGACTTGAGTAGACAGACGGGGGGGGGGGTTGAGAGTGGGCAAAAGTGCGCGGGAAAATTGGAAAAGTACTCAAAAATTCCAAAATATTCGTAAAAATTAAACTGTGCCAACAGCTGAAAACGTGTCACAAATGTTAGATCCGCCGGTTGATTTTTGACCTGCCCGTAAGGTAAAAATTAAAAAAAATCTTGAAAATATAAATTTTTTGACCCGTAATGCCGGAAACTAACTACCGTATTTCCTCTAATAGAACCCCCGGGGGTTCTATTTTTCACTACGCCCGGAAGGGGGGAAGGGTGGCTCTATTGGAGGGGGGTTCAATTGGAGGGGCTCTATTTTTCAGTGAAAAATTTTCGAAAATAAAGGGAAAAATTGGCTTTTTTTGGCCAAAAAATGGATTTTTTGGTAAAAAAATTTGCTTATTTAATCAGAAATGTGCGATTTTCTTTGGATTTTTGACAATTTTTACAAAAAATCTTGATGGGAATTAGTCCAATTTTGTTATTTTTATATGACAAAATTTTTTCCCGAAAATATAGAACAAATTCCCACCCCCATGGGAGCTTTATTGGAGGGGGGTTCAATTGGAGGGGGGGGGTTCTATTTTTCAATACCCCCGGAGGGGGGTTCAATTGGAGGGGGTTCTATTAGATAAAATACGGTAACTGGTATACTCTTTTTCGCTCGTAAACTATTTAGTCAGCCAATCCATGATAGTCCATTGAAAAAAAACAAATAAAATTGCTTCGACAAGAATCTAAACTTGAAAAATCAAGCAAAACTTTGCAGAAAATTGATGAAATCCGCAACTGCCCATTGTTAGCGTAGTTCAATTCAAATTTAAAATATATCACCGATTTGAGTCCGAAAAATGTCAGAAATTGGATTTGGCACATGGATAATGAATCAAATATCCGGGCTGATCGGTGGTACAAATTGAATATGTTCGATTTTTGAGTAGTAGTTATCCATTGGAAACAAACTGAAGAGGAGGGGGATATCGCATTTCCATTTCACAATTTGAAATTCAATCCTAGAACCCTAAAAATTGGCACTAATCTCTTGTTTAAAGCCAGAAAACAACAACAATGTCAGCAGGGCGTGTTTTTTGTCCAACTTTCCTTCTGGACTGATGTACTTTGGACCCGGACTTTGGTCTTCTTTTTGCCTGTTTTCCTTCCGCCTTACTTTGTTCCCGGAAGAAGACATTCTTTTGCACACATTCCCTGGAGAGACTGATGGACTTAATTAAGATTAACACACACAACGACAACAACAACACCCTTTTTTGGCCAATTTTGTGCTGGCCAATTTTTTTCAATTTCATCGTCCTCGGCTGACTTGGGTTTTGTGTGCGAAATGCGATCGAAAAATGGGAAAGAAAAATTTAACGAAAAAAATCGGATGGAATTCGATGGAATTTAAACAAAAGCTAAAAGGCAACAAAAAACTGGCAAGAGTTTGTTGGGAGAGAAACAAATGTGTTCGTGGACAGCTGGACATATCAAATTTACAAAACCCACTGGAAGATGGATGTTGCGCAACCCCAATTTATGGGAAAAACAAACTTAGAAAAAGGTTTTTTGTTTTTATTAACTTTTAAAATGCACAAACTAAAGTACAGTATGTACATTCTGATATTCAATACACCCTAATATTATTATGACAAATACCGTAGTTTGCAAACCAATAATACCGTATCTGATCAATACCAAAGTGTACTGTAATTATACTGTATACAATGTTTGGTAAGTTCTGACATTGTACCGATGTTATATATACACTTACCGTATCCAACAAATCCCAAAATATTATCAAACATTTAGCCCATTCTTGTCAATTAATTCAATGTTGCCTTTTTTCATTTTTGTTATCTTTGGCCATTTTTTGGATGGGCTAAGGGACCTTCAAAAAAAAGTGCCATAAAAATTGGAATACCACAAAAATGATAAAAATTATTATTTTTTGTTGCCTTCGGTAGTGTTTGGCGTTTTGTTGAATCAGCACTAAAATAAATAATAAAAATGATAAAAATGCAAAAATGGACAACAAAAGGGGGGGGGGAACCCCACCGAAAGTTAACCTCCTCCTTGTGACCTTTTCTTATGCTTTTTTCACATGAAAATTTTGTGTTTGGACAAGAATTGCCCACTCCTGGTCACCTGACGAAGGGGGTTCCTAATAGGGACTCCCTATGATAAACTCAATAAAAGAATAAACTGATATTTTGTGGAAAAATGGCCAAAAATACGGAAACACGACGTTGAAATTTACATGAGCTTTTGAATTTTTGAAAAATCGTAAAGTTCGAATTTTTAATTTCGGTTTAGACCGCAATTTTTACAATTCAGACTACCGTACACCAATCGTGCTTCTAAAAAATTAAAACAAATTTTTATTGTTGGAAATATTTTTATTTTACCAAATTTTGAATCGAACACAAAGTTGCCCCAAAATTGGATTTCGTTGAATTTTGCACCCCCACAAATATTAGTATTTGTGCAATTTGAGTAACTCCCCCTTTTCTTCCCTCAAAAACAACACCACTTTATTATCGCATAATATTAATTATTTTTATCTTCCCAATTATCTTCCGACGCCATTTTCCCGACCCTCATGGCACAATTTCAACGAAATGCGAGTTTATTAGGTAGTTAACCCACTCAACAACGAGCAACGAGGGAGGACAACAACTCACAGAACTCAAAAATGCGATAGAAAAGTCGAGAACAAGAAATAATAACAATAAATGCATTTCGAAAGTGACCTTAATTTTGTGAAAGTGACCCTAAGTTTGTGACCTTAAGTTTACGATTTGAGGACTCTAAAAACGCGCTGCAGGAATTGAACTTTGAACCTGATGAAAATCATTCCAATGCGATTGACCACTGAAGTGAGTTAGTGGTGCCCCTTCGAAATGTTCAGGATCCTGGATCTTCCTCTGGACCCAGTGTAAGGGTCGAAAAAGTGGAAAATACCAACTTGCGCTGGGGAACGAACCAGCAACTTGTCACAGATTTTGGATAAAAAGTTGAGAAATTGAGCTACTCATAACTACCCATAGTTATCTTTCCCTCCAGGAACCAGGGAACTACTGGGGGTTCATTGTGTTAATTGATAAACAAAAAATGGGAAAAAGAAGGAAAATACCCATCCAACGTGACCCAAAGTGCACTTTTTGGGTTGTCTTGTGGTCGATCTCAATTTTGTCACAGTGAAAGTGAAGTAAACAAAGCAAATTAATTGGACAAGAAAAGTTTTGTTTATTTTATTATATTCCTTGATCTGAAGGTACTAGCCTATTAACGGGGGGGGGGGGTGGGTGGGCAGTCTATTGCACTTGTTGTTTTTTGTCTTTTTAACCCCAAAATTCATTTTTGAGCAAATAATTTCAAAATTTTTGCCCCCTTCCGTCAATAGACTACTACCGATCTTGACTCTCGAGATCAAGCCTCGACTCTCGGGTTAATATACAATCTTCAGTCTCGACTCTCGATTAGACCTCTCCAACTTTTGCTTTTCGTGCATTATTGAAATCGATCTCGACTTTGAGATCAAACCTCGACTCTCGAGTTACCCAGTCTCGACCAGTCTAATGTCAATCTCCAATTTCGACCTTGGATTAGACCTTTCCGACTTGTTCTCGATCCTCACTCTTGAGCTCAAAGCTTGATTCTTTTGTTAATATTAACTTCAAATTTCTTTCTCTAGTGAAGGTTTTGAAAATTATTCGCCCCTAATTTCTCTGCCTCTTTCGATGGGATTTGGACACACTGATGGCAGGGACCCTATTTTTCAAAAAGCGTACACAAAATCCCTTTAAATTTTTGAAAATTTAGTCCAATTTTTCAATTTTTTCTCTTGTTTTTTTCTTTACCTTTTGTTTTCCACCGAAGTGGTCTGATTGACACAGTTTAGAGGGGTTTATTATTGCGGCTCCAATTTTATGATGATTATACAATCCCACCCCAATAACAACCTTACAATAATATTAACATCATTTTTTGTTGTCGTTAACTTCTTTTCCTCCCAATGTTTATTGCCCCCCCTCCCATCCCATAAAATTGTTTCATTTTTTGGAGGGGGACAAAAAGTCAAAAGTCAACCCCAACAAAATGAACGTTGCCCTTCTCCTAACCCTCTAAACCCACAAAAATATTTCGCCGAAATTTGTCGTATTGCCACCCCCCCCCCCCCTCAACCCCTAGTGCTTTTCCCTTGTCCCGGTCAGCTCATTATCGGCCATTTTCATCCCCTAAATATTGTTGATGATAATGGACGTTGGTTGTCTAATGGTACCATCGGCGGGCAATTTCCTTTTTCGGGCCTTTAATTTCCTTTTGCCGAGGTCAACAAATTCCGGGGAAGTAGACATTTGAAAAAAAAATAAAAAAATTATAAGCTTAGAATTTTAAAATAAATTTTATTGAAATTTTATCATAAAAGGTACAGAAATTAAAAGTACAGTACTTAAAAAGATATGGCAAGTACGGTATCCAAGAAAATACACAGTATTAATACGGCATTACTACTGCTGGTCTGACTTTGTTTGGCATATCTTTATATTTATGAAAAAGAAGAAGAATACGGTATTGGTACTGTACGATTACGAGTACTGTATTAAGGGCAGAACGGGTGGAATTGCATAGTATCTTAATGGGTTTGAAAACATTGTTATCACCCATTACCGTACCTTGGCATCTCACTGCATTTTGGATTTGTTTGATTGTTCCACCACGAAAAGCACCGTATGCTTCAGTAATACCTACCTTGTACCTTCGGAATACCGTATTCTGATGATAGACACGATCCAGAATACCGTACTCTGTACTGCCCTTCCCCGTTGATTATTTTGTTTTGGTTGTTTTGATTGACAATGGATTATTAGTGCATCAATTTTTAAGGGGAATAAAAAAGGAAAAATTGTTTTGCCGACCCAAACAAAACAAACAAATCATTGACGCGACCATTTGCAGACAGAGACAGTACAAAGTGCAAAAAATGCAAAAAATGCCAATAAAATGATTATGATGGTATTAGGTATATGTTGGACGGGGAACATAGCAAAGCAACATTTTGATGCGAATAAGAAAATGTTAGGATGGCAACAAAACTTATCTGATAACAGTAACAATTTTTGTAAATATTTTTTGCAAAATTAGTTCCACAAAAATACCGTAAATACCGTACTTTGAACCTAAAATACCGTATTTTAATCGTAAAAACACCGTACCTTGATCTCTTTTTTATAATTGTTAGGTATAATCGATTCAATTTAAGAAATCTGAAATAAATACATACCGACGATGTGCAGATTTCTGATTATGTGTCATATGGTATATGGTATATGGAATGATTACCGACACTACCTAGGGCTGGCCGGTTCAGGGGGGTACCAAGGTAGGGGCAGGGGGAGGCAGCTGCCCTCCCCAAAATATCAAAATTAAATTTTTTTAATAGGGTCCACCCTTAAGTTTTCAAAATCGTGAATAATTTTCGCCGCGGAAATTATGATTTTTAATAGTATCTCCCTTAGGTTCTCGAAAATTTTTGCCTCGGCGCCGCGGAAATATGAAATTTAGCCATCAAACTAAAAATACAACCCATAAAAATTGGCTTTTCGATGAGATTACCAAAAATAAAATCGACTTTTCGGCGCGAATAAAAAAATTTCTGCCCCCAT
Source organism: Rotylenchus robustus (assembly GCA_034700465.1). Classification (NCBI taxonomy): domain Eukaryota; kingdom Metazoa; phylum Nematoda; class Chromadorea; order Rhabditida; family Hoplolaimidae; genus Rotylenchus; species Rotylenchus robustus. Next base: position 2,559 of record JAQIYK010001263.1, on the reverse strand, counting down.
AAAAAATCATCGGTACTAATTTTTTTCTCCTTTTTGTTAATATTGAATATTATAAAATTTATTTAAAAATAAAAATAATTTTGTTTTCTCAAAACCTCATTATACTGCTGATAACTTAACAGGTTATTTATCAGCAGTATATTATTAACGGAAAATTCAAAAATTAATATACAAAAGTTTAGTTTCATAATTGGCCTTTATCACACAAAAATAGGGAAAATATTTTTGTGTGATTACCTTTCGAAACAGTCCAGCAAAAGAAGTATATAATCACAGAAAATGTTCAAAAATTACCAAGTATTGTTTTTGAATAAAGCATATAAATATATCTTTTGTATATTATTTAACAAACAGAAATTTTCAAAAAATTTTTTTTTGTTGGTTAGGCACAAAAAAGTGTAAATTTTTTAATTTTACAAAAAATGTATTTTAGCACGGAAATACATTCTAAAAATTGCGCAAAATACATTTTTAAACTGGAAATTTTACACCCAAAATAATATTTTTCAGTCCGGAATACACATTTTTACAGCATGCAAATACATTTTTGCAATTCAAAAATACATTTTTACAATTCAAAAATATATTTTTACAATTCAAAAATACATTTTTACAATTCAAAAATACATTTTTACAATTCAAAAATACATTTTTATAATCCGATAAAATATTTTCGCAATTTGTAAACATTTTAACAACTGATTTTACAATTTGGAATGCATTTTACATCTACAGGGAGTGTTTTTGCAAATCATTTTAAATTTTCAAGCTTCTTTCTTATCAAATTTTTCTGTTTCGAAATTGTTCTTTATTTTGCCCCGTCATCATTCCGGAACTGTTACCTCATATGATCCATTCAATTTTGTTGTTCACCCCATAGGTATTTAATACCTATGTTTGCTTAGGCCGGCTGGGGCGGATCGGCGGATGGACACTTTTGCCCCTCAAAATTGCGGATTTTGTACCCACTACAGTACCCCTCTGTACCCCCTCCCCCTTCCGGCGGACCTTTCGAACCCAATCTTGTGACCATTCAACCAGTCCCAAAACCAACAAATAGCATCACCCACAATTTGGTGGTATTTACCCGGGGAGGGGTCCCTTTTAGGGATTCCCCCACCCACCCAATTTTACGATTTGTCCCATTTTGCCCAATTTTTGGGAGCCCCCCTTCCCCACCACTCACCACTCACCCGACCTCTGTCCATATCAGCAAACTATCCCAACTATCCAATACCATCCGCCACTGATATCTCATCTGATAGGTACAGGACCAGCACAACCGGCGGGGGTTGCCCAAAAGTCCACCCACCGCAAACATCTTTAGGTCCATCAACCGATAAACAGTAACATTGGTCTTGGTCTTCCCCCTCTCCTTTTTTCCGCTCTTTCCCCAAATTGTTTTCGCCGTGTGCAACAACAAGATAATCGAGATAAATCAACGAAAAAATGTGAGGGGAAAAGGTGGGGAAAAGATGATCAGAGCAAGGGCATCCCCGCCGCGGGGGTCCATGGCCATGAGATAGCAATAAAAAGGGGTAGGGGGAGGAGAGGGTGGTACCCAGGGGTACCATCGCGGAGGAAGCCCGGAGAAATGTCGATTCTCGAGAGTCTTGACGACGGGGAAGAGGGAGGATGGCCTCACAAAAACGCGCTGTTTTTACTGTCTTATGGAGGTCGAAGATATGTTTAACAAGGGTGTCCCCGAAAGTGGTAGTATTAGTAGGGTGAAAGCGTATCGGAAATTTCGGGCTGAGGTTGGGGGATAGGGGATAAAACATTTCACAATTTTCTACAAATGAAATAAAATACAATTTTTGCTGAATATTGTTGATTTTCATTGTTTAAGTTACAATTTGATTAAATTTTCAAAATTTCCTCGAAATTTTAGAAACTTAAATATTTGGTCATTCTTAGGCATTCTAATGAGAGAGTGGAAGATTTCTCGAGTTACAAAGGGGGGGAGGTTTCCCCGTTTACCAAGCCCGCCACTCTAGAGGCAACCTTCTCGTTCAGTTTTGGCTTTTTGGATTTCATTTTGTCGAGGTTTTTTGGTCAAATTTTTGGGTATCTTTTCGCCCATTGCACATTGTGATGCAATTCGTCGACTGGGCTTATCTCAGAAAACCGGGGGAAACTGTCGTTGAATGAGATGAGACAGAACAGCGCGTCATCGGTCATCAGACTTTGGTTGGGTTCGGGACAAACAAAGTGTAGGGACCAAGGTATGATAAAGTTAGACAGACAAAGCAGTGACGACAACAAACGATAAATAACAAATAAGTTTTAAAAAATTAAAAATATTTTATTTGTCATTTAGACATCTTACAACATCAACCAGAAATGGGTGGGGTCAAAACAGTCCTTGCAAAACAGCCCTGGAGAACTTGTTTGCAGTTTTTAGAAAATTTGCACATAGCTGATCCATGTGTAATCGGTACCATTCGACGCGTCTCGATCTGCGCTACAAGCTGGTACTATATGTTCAGGAAAATTTTCAGAAAAACTTGAAAGTCGTAAATTTTTCGAAAAAGTCTCTAATTTTGAAGTTTTTGAGTA
>JAQIYK010001262.1:0-10266 GCA_034700465.1 Rotylenchus robustus | reverse complement strand
AATCTCGTCTTTAATTATTTGAAAATTTGTAACCTGTAAAAAATCAATTTTGTTGTTTAATGTGTAATATATTTATTAATTATATCAAAATAATAAATTTTTTATAAAAATTAATCTATTTATAATTAGACAAATTTACATTTTGAATTTTATATTGAATCTTTTTAAACTTAAAATTAAACTAAACTACCATTTATTAATTTTTTATATTTTAAAATATTTTTTTCTTAAGATTTATATATAAAAGTAAATTTTATATTTTCAATAAATATTTTTTATCCTTTTATTTTTTATAATGATATTGTTAAATATTTTAAAATATTATTTATTTAATTTAAAATTTTTATGGATTTATTTTTCAAATTTTTTGCTTAATTTATATAAGCAATATTGATAGCAATATTTTTTATTAACTCAGTGTTCAATCAAATAACAGGACAAGAACTCTTAATTTTTCCATTGATAGTTCATTTTTCTATATTTTATCCAATATAAATACACTTTTCTACTTTTTTTGTTACTAATTAATGGTTATTTTTATTCATTTATATACTAAATTATTTTTTATTTTAAATGAGAATATTTTATACATTTTAATATTTTAAATATTGTCACATCCACCCTCAAATTGAAAGTTGGTTCCCCAACTTGAAAAATAAAAAAGAGACAGAAATTTTTTTTATTGCCACGCTCCTCGAACGTCTTTTTTAACAATAATTGTTAATATATTTAATTTCTTTATTAGTTAATCACTTTGTGTTTTTAAATATTTAAATTATTCAAAATACATTTTATTTACAAAATTATTTTTCAGTATAAATATTAAAGTCATATGTTTAAAATTATTTACACTTAATCGCACTAACAAAAGATATAAGTATTATTTTCTTTAAATGTTTTTTTAAATTTAACTTTGCTGCATTTTCATAATCGTTTAAAACAAAAAATTGTAATTGAATACAAATTTTATTTACATTTTTTAGCATAATTATTTTTAATTTTTTTTATCCATATTTAATATTTGCATATATTTTTTAAAATTGCATATTTTTGATGTTTGCTATAATTTTTATTTTTTTATTTTAATTAAACAACTAATATATCTTCTAATTAATTTTTTTGTATTGTTTTCCTATTTTTTACATCATTTTTAAAAAATTTAGTTTTTATTATATATTTATTATACTGTTTATGTTTACATTGTTTTATTTTTTCAGCCATTTTATCAAGCATATCGTCCAAAGATATATAGTAAATTAAAATTTTTAATGAGTATGGCCTGATTTAATTGTATATAGATTCTAAGGACTGAGCTATTGGCCTGATTAATTGATTTGATCGTTTAGCAAAAATATTAAATAAATTTATATAATACAAGCATAGTTTAATATGAAAGTACAGGATATTTTAATTTTTCATAATTATATTTTTATTGTAAAATAAGTATATTATTTACGATTATTTTGCAACGACTAAAATGGGTTACATCCTGCTGTTAATAGCTCCATTTATTTTAATATTACAACTTATGTTTTTAAAGAAATATGCAACCCTTTTTTCTATTTATTTTTTTATTTAACGCTATTTTTTGTATATATTTTTTACATTTTAATATTTTTGGAACATTTTTTTACATTTTTTTTTGAACTTTATAGTAATTTAATTTTGCAAAATTTTTTATTTTTTATTTTTGCTATTTTGTTTAAATTTTGGGACATTTTTTATTTTATTTCTATTTTTGGATTATTTATCAAACATGCATTGCATTTATATTTAATTTATTAATATGATTAATTTAATTATCTTTCTTTTAAGTGTTTTTAATGAGCGGCTACTTTTTCTATTCTATAATCAACGTCAACATACTTATGGAGTTCACTGTTTTAATATTTTAATTATTTTTACTATTGAATTATATTTTTAATGCGATACGCTCACGGCCACAACGGTCCCTTTGAGCATCACTACGTCCACGTGAGATGAACGGATAATTGAGTTTAAATTTAAATTTGCATAATTACAAAAGTTTATCGTATTTTCTCAATTTATTGCTGTTATTATAATTTTTTATTATATATGCGAAACAATTATAAGTTATTCTAATAAAAATTAAAATGGAAGGTATTCGTTTTTTGTTTAAAAAAATAGTTGTTGTAATTTTTTAAATCGGATAAATTTCATTTAAATTTTACGCAATTTCAAAATATTTATTTATTTAATATTTTAACATTTTAACCAAAAATCCAATTGCGAAACTAATTTTAAATTTTTCGTTTATATAATGTTTATTTATTTATTATAATAATTATTGTTTTTAACAATATAAAATTATGTAATTTTAAATTGTTTTAATCAAATTGTTATTTATAATAGTTAAATATAGTAATTATTTTTAATTATTTCAATTAAAATTCATCTTTATTGTAAATTTTCATTTAATTGATTTATGATTGTTGTTTATTTTTAATTTATCTATTTAACAACATATATTAATCTTATACAATTTATAATGATGCTATAAATATTTTACTTTTCTTTTTTAAATTAAAAAATGAAAATATAAAATATTTTAAAATATTTTAGTTTTTATATCTTTATCCCATAGTATCTTAATATTTTAATACCATATTTAAATAAGCTACTGGCTTATAAATATTAGTATTTTTTTATTATATATTTTATATTCATACAAATAAAATAAATTTATGATTAGCTAATTTTTATATTTTTCAATTTGATTAAATTTCACATTAATACTTTTTTTATTTGTTGTCAATGGAATTTTTACGGAAATTATATATTTCGATTTTTCGGAATCTTTAATATTTTAAAGTAAAATTATTAAATTATTTTAATTCAATAAATTTATTTTTATGAATTATTAAACTATTTTTCTTTATCTGTAATATATCAATTTTTAATTTTGCTACTATTGTTAGACATTGTTTTTACCTGGTGCTTGTTTGCATTTGAAGCATATGGTATTTAATTATTGATGAAAATAAAATTATTTTTTATTTGTCTTTACATTGTAGTCCGGTCAATGTGGTTGTCCTTCGGATAAACAAACAAAAGACGCTCCCGACCCTGCAAGAAAAAAAGCATTTTATTGTTTTTCTGAAAAAGGTAGTTAGAAAATATATAATAAAAATATATAATTGCAACTTTACAAATATTTGTAGTAAATATTTATTAAATAATTTATTTTTTGAATTTATACAAGCATGATTTTTATTTAATTTTAATTACACTATTATAATTATTTATTGTATATTTTATAATTTATCAATGAACGCGGTTTACAGCATGCAGATTTCGGACCGATTTGCTTCCGTTATGGAAAAGTTGAAAGGCTTATTTATTTATTGTATCCGTTTCTGTAAAAATATAATTCATATTTTTATAATTATTTAATCGCTTTAATATATATAAAAAAATTGTTTCTAAAGGCAATTTTTAAGTAAGGAATTCTAGCTTTAAGCAACTATTTTAATTTATAGCCTCTATTTGGCAATAATGATGTATCTTTTTATTGACTTTATTGTTATTTTGTAAAAATTTAATATGTTAAAAACAATATTTTATTTAAATTTTAGTAATTTGCAATAATTATTTTAGCTACAGAAATTTCTTCATCTTTATATGAATGTTTCATCCATAAAGACCTTGGAGAAAAGTCCTCTTCTACCATTTAAAACTGATAAAAACTTATATTTTATTTTTTATTTATTAATTTTATTATGGATTAATATATATTTCTTATTAAGTTTTAATTTATATCTAACTAAATCAACACTTGTATTTTCGATAATCAATTTTTGAGCAAAATTCTTTGCACTTCTATTATATTTATTATATTATTTATTTGTAATATATAATTTGTTTTTAATTAATATTATTTATTAAAATAATATATTTATATATTTTATTTGCACTTTTATATTAATTTTAACATTAAAACAAAATATTTTTTATTTTTTATGTAGAGATTTTTACAGATTTCATAATTATGTTTTAGACATTTTATTTTTTCCTATATATTTCATATAATTTTGAAACTAGTAAAACATTATTTTATTTTGCAAACTTTGACTCTATCTGCCAATATTCTTTTAATTATATTATTTTAAGAAGCATTTGCAAAATATCTGGAAAACCAATTTCCAGCTTTTATCAGTGAGACCAAACCTTGTTCTGTAACAATATTGGATTTTGATTTTGTTTACAGTTGGATAAATATATTTTTATTTATTTATTATTATTATTATTTATTAAATCGAAATATGAGAAAACCAATTTAATAATTATTATAATTTTTGGTCAATATTTCGTTGGTTATTCTTATAGTTTCTTTTTCAACTTAAAAAACTTGAATATTTTTTATTTCAAATTAATATTTTAAACAATTTGTTAAGATTTTAATCAATGTGAACATAGACGATAATCGCAATATTTTATCATTTGAATTACGATTTATTGCTCAAATTTTTATAATTAAATATTGTTGAATTTATATTATTTAATTAAAATAAAATTTTCGATTTTTTTAAATTTTCCTTTTTTCCATCTCTAATACAAATGAATTTACAATGATATAACTTTTAAAATTTTTATTATTTTTTTAACTTTTATTTTTTTATGAATTTAATAAAATATATTATAAATTTTGTTTGATTGCAAATAGTATTTTGATATTTATTGTGATTGGATATTTAAAATTATGTTGCCTTTTTTGACACTTATACTAAGTTTGAAATTCTTATTCATTTTATATAGGCGATTATTTTATCTATATTATATCAGTTGCTCCAAATTCTTCTTTTGATATAGATTCGATCAAAGACCAAACAGCGCGGTCAATCTTGATGTGTGGAACCAATTTTACATGTTTTATACTTTTATAATTCTTATTAATTCGCTTTCTTATTGAAAAGTTAATTTTTTATTATTGATTTTATAATTATAATGCAAAAATCCACTTTAATATTTAGTTATTTATTTTAAAGGATTAGCTCCTTTTTAAATCAATTTGGTATACTTATATAATTTGTTTTGTATACATTTTATTCATTCATTTAAATATAATAATTTTTATTATATTTAAAAAGTTAATATCATAACAATTATAAAAATATTAAAAATATACAATATAATTTTAATTAAAAATGAATATTAAATCCTAAATTTTGTTTTGGTTACAATGGCCTCAATCATAATAATTTGTCATTCAAATTCCATTTTGACATATTAAATATAAATAAAAAGAATTTGTTTGATTTTTTTGAAACTTAATATTTAATTTTTCATGGAAATATAATATGCTAAATTATTTCTGATTTATTATCAAATTTTAAACAAAAAATTATTTCTTAACAGTATATCTAATTTAAATTTTTTATAATATTTAATTATATTTGTTACCATATGCATAATAGATAACTGGTCTTTTGCTGCGACGCTCTGCTGTAGCAGAACATCCGGCTTCCTATCTTTTATTTTTATTAGATATTTTTACATTTATTTATTATTTTTATTATTAAATTATTTCCATAATTACTTTCTTGTATCTGCTACAAAAACGGAAATACCATTCAGCAATTCAATACTTCTATTAATTAATATTTTTGTTTTATATATAAAACTAACAATAATCTAACAATAATGAAATTGACTTAAATGCGTTTTTCTAATAATTTTTTATATTCTTTATCACTTTAACTTCTTTAAAAAAATAAATTATTGTTTTATTTTCGGATTTTAAAATTAATCTTTAAATCTAATATTCTTAGAAAATAATATGAATTAAATTTGTTTTGAATTTTGTGAAACATATTTAAAAAATTAAAATTCAAATAATAGGTTATTTTTTATGTTGTTTATAATATACCATCCGTTCTACTTATAAATCACATAGTTTTTTATTATTATTAAGGATGATTTAGTATTACTCGTACAATGTTTTCTGTCAAAATAATTTTTTAAATTTAAATATTTTACTAAAGATGCTCTTATATTGTCCAACTTTTTTTTTATATTTTAAATTAATATATTTTGAATTCCATTCAAAATGCTTTTATATATTTATTCACATTTTCAATATTATTAACATTTTCAAAAATGTATTTTAATTATAAATATTTTTATTTTTTAATTGTTTTATGAAATTTATGCAGCGACGTTCTATTGCAGAATCATCTCTTTCCAGATTCTTTATTTATTCACACGCTATATATCTAAAGATTGCTAATTTTTGTTAATTTTTAATGTTAATAGTTATATTATTAATTAATATTTTGGAATATTGTTATAGTTATAATTTAATTTTTTGTTGTTGTTAAACTCTCTATTTCGAATCCAACAATAGACTACATAAAATTAAATTAAATTTTTTATTAATATTATTTTTTTGTATATAATAAATTTATTTTATTGAAATATTTTATTTATTATAAAATTGTTTCGCATGAAACAACCAGCAGAATCGTCCGGCTTTCCCATTATTATTTATAAAATATTTATATTTTAATTTTTTGTAGGTTTAAATTTTATTAATTTTATATTTAATAAAGAATCAAATTTGTTTAACATAATCAATTTTTGATATATCGTATTTCAAAAATTTAATTTTTACATTGTAGCGGTGAACATTTTTACATTATTTTTTGCTATAGTTGGTGCGAATGGCATATTTTTAGTTTGCATTTTTATTATAAAAATTAACAAAGAAATTAAATGTGGTATTTTATTATAACTAATTAATTTATGTTGTGTTTTTATGTGTATTTTGCCTTTAGTGTATTTATTCTTTTTTGAACTCGGAATTGATATATACTAGTTAAGTTTTTTGTTTGGTTTATTAATAATGATAATAAAAATAATAATTTATTTTCTTATTTTATGCCATATTCGATTAAGCTTCATTATTTGGTTTATTCAAACGAATTTACAATTTGTATATATTTATTTATTTTATTATTCCTTTTTAATCTTTTAATTTATATAAAAAGATGCGATAAAAGTATTTACTTTTTTTTTATTTAAAAATAAAATTGTCATCCCAATGTTTGGACATAAAATGTTTCTTTGAGTTTATCAAATCTGCTTTTCTGCTTCATTGGACTTTATTTTCGGGTTTTTATTGGTTAAATAATTTAATGAAAATTCATATTTATTTTTAAATAAATATAAAAAATACATTGTTATAATAATATATTTTTATAGATTAATAAATTTAAATTAATGCAATTATATAAATTATTAAATTATTTTTCGAGAAATTATAATTATCTAGTATTTAATTTATTTGTTTTTATGTAAATATAAAATTGGTATCGTTTCGAAAAAAATATATATAAAAAATATATAAATTTAAAATTGGTATCGTTCGTTAAAATTGGTATCGTTTCGGTATCGTTTTTTTTCGTTTTTTTATTATATGTATTATTTTATATTTTTTACATTTTTATATTTTGTCTCTCTCTCTCTCTGATATATTATGCTTATATAATATGGTTATATTGCCTTTTTATATCGATTTTGATATAATAAAATTTTAAATAATTGTCATTGTTTTATTTTTTATTTTTAGTAATATATTATTATATTTCATTTTGTTTAATATGTTATTTTGTTTAATATTTTGTGCCAGTTAAAATATTTTATGTAATATTTTTAAAAATAAATTTTTCAATAAACATTTTTGTATTATAATTAATTTTTGTTTATAAAATATTTTTTAAAATATTTATTTAAATATTGTGATAAAACTTTAACTTTTGAAGTTGCTAAAGAAGATCATTTGCATTTACTCATGATTATAAATTATAATTTATTCATAATTAAATCTGAGACTTTAATTGTTATAATTTTTATTAAATTTTTTATTACAACAAATACATTTATATACATTAGTAATTTTTAATTTTTAAATAATTTATTTTTCTACAATTCTATTTTATGTTTTTAATAAAAATAATAAAGAAAAAACTTTAGAAATATTTGTTTTTCAACACTTCAATGTAAATGTCCTTTTTAAAATAATAAATTTATATATTTTATTAGTTTTATCAATATTTTAATTGACTTTTGTATATTTTTTCATCATTATGGAAAAAGAAAATTAATGTTTTTATTGTACAAAATAAATTAGGCACAAAATTTTCACTTTTAATTGTTTTTATATATTATTAATTTTTAATCACAATCAACGAAAGCCGAATTTATCGGCCATAATTACCGATTTTTAAAATAATTATCTAGTTAATCAATTTAATATCATAATATCCCTTGTTGATAAAATGACTATGGTAACCCATTTTTGTTTATTTTTATTAATAATAAATTTTACAATCTATTTATTTTAAATTTCTAAAAATTTTAATTAGAAAAAACACAAATTTTGCTCAATAAGAAATTTTTGTCATTTTTTTAAAATTTTATAAATATTAAATATAAAACATTTTTCTTTAATATCATCAATTACGTTATTCATTACCATATATTTTGATGTTGTAAATGCATCAATTTTTTTATATTTTTGGTTTTTCATATTTTTAATCACATTTTTGCACTTATTGAAGTAATTTAAAAATTTATATTTAACAGTATAAGTAAATTTTGTAGTTGCATTATAAATTTTTTGCTTTTAATATTTTGCTAATATAATTTTGTTAATTATTTTAATCTTTTTTTTTTATTTCATTATTTTAATAAAAATGTAAAATTATCAAATATTCAACCACCAACAATATTTTCATTACTAATTTTTTATGAATTTAATTTAAATGTTTTTTTTCGTTTTTGTGCCGCTTTCAACAATGTGGCTTTGTTGCCACTCTTTTATTTAAATGCAAATATAATCTTTTTAAATTTATTTTTTAAAAATTTTATAATAAATAAATAAAAATCATCCAAAAATTTGTTTGGCCATATACTAATTAGTGATATTTTATATTAAAATTATAATTTTGTTATCATATACATAGATCAATTTATCTACACAACGCAGCAATTACATTTTATAAAAGTTAATGTTTGGTTGTTAAAAAAAATAAAATTATAAAATAAAATTATGTAATATATTTTTGGTAAGTATAATTTGTTGGTATTTTAAATTTTAATTTTACTATTGACACAGTTGTTATATTTGCTGTGCGCTTATATTTATTTGATTTTTTTCATGCTTCAATTATTTAAGATAAGGAATAAGAATTTGAGTTATTAATTTTTTGATTATTTATTCTTAAAAATTTGAGTTATTAACATTTTTATTTTTATAATTGTAAATCAATTTATTAAATTTTTTAATGTTTTTTTAATAATTTTTTAAGCAATGATAATTTTTGTTTAACAGTTTTGATAAGCAGAAACTATTTTTATTTCCAGATTAATTAATTTTGATTAATGCCTTTTTCATATATCATCATTATCATGAATTTAAAAACTTTTATCATATACGCATAATTTCTTATTTTCTATTTTAAATATTTGTTTATTATTTTTACGTAAAACATTTTAAAAATTATTTAAAATTAATTTTTAAATAATAATTATTAATATTTAAATAATAACATTAGATCTTTTTATTTTTAAATTTTTGCGAATTAAATTATTGTTTGATTTTTCATTGATTTTTTATATTAATTTTAAATTCTTTATTCTATAAATGAATATTATAAAAATGAGCTATTTTTATATTTATATATTTAATATATTAAATTATATTTTATTTATATAAATTATTTTAAATTATTTGTTTTCTTTTCTTATTATTATTTTCTTAAAAATAATATATATTATATTTTTATTTTTATGGAGACGCAGTGTAATGGCTTTTCTTTCAAAAACTGACTGTTTAAGAGCCTAACTAAATCCTATTCAATTATAAAAAATTAATATATAATAAGTGAAAAATTATTATTATAATTCATTATTTATATAATATAATTTAATGTTTTAATCATAATTTTTGCTCTCCATGAACTAAATAAATTCTTTATTTAATAAAATATAGTTTATTTTTAATGAAGTTGACTGCCTCTGCAGCATTGTAGCCTATGTTGATGCCTTATTTAGCCAATTATTTGATTTTGTGACAATTATTTCACCATAATAAATTGAAAATTTTAAAAGACAATTATATATTTTACCACTAATAATTTTTATTATTTTCTAGGCATAAAAATTTTGGTAAATAATTGTTAACAGTTTTTTTTTTTATTTTGTTGTTATATATAGAAAATGTATTTAAATTTCAAATTTAAATCC
>JAQIYK010001261.1:0-10273 GCA_034700465.1 Rotylenchus robustus | reverse complement strand
TTACCTCACTTCCTCTTTCTCCATTCTCAATTACCCCACCTTCTTTTACTGCAACCGACCCCTTAGCCTCTCCACTTACCTCTAGAGAATAAAGGCGATTAACAGGCCTTTCAATTACCCGGCCCATCTTTTCTCTACCCTTCGGTGCCAATCTCACCTTTGCGCTACGAACAGCACCGGGTGACCCGCCCAACTTAACAATCCGACCCAATGACCAAACATTACGAGGGTGGTACTCATCCTCCACCAAAACTACTTCCCCTTCGCGCGGTTCCCTTATTTCTTGCGACCTCGGACCCTTATGCAACCACTGCGTCCTATCTCTTAAAATCACTAGGTATTCCCTGTGCCATCGTTTCCAGAACCATTCCACAACTTTATTAGTTCTTTTCCATTGGTCCCTGAGTTGATCCTCTAATACCTCGGGACCTAGAGTAAATTCTTCATCCCCTTCTCCTATCCCATTCTCCGGAAGCGAGATACCCAACTCCAAACCCGGACTTATAAAATCGATCGGTCTCAAAGCCCTTTCCCCCTCTTGCTCACAAGACACAAAGGTAAGTGGCCTACAGTTCATTGTCCACTCAACCTCCGCTACAAACGTCCTCAACTCTTCTGGAGACAGTATCTTCCTACCCAACGAAGCCTTAAACGCATCTTTGCACACTTTTACAAGTCGTTCAGCTAACGAGTTAGCCCATGGAGATAACGCAGGTATAAATCTCCAAATAATCTTCTTTCTCACCAAATACTCTTCAAGTTGTCCCTGACTTTTACCCCCTCTTGCCTCATAGGCCCCCGCTACCTTCGCGGCCAACTTAAAAGTTTGTGCATTATCCGAAATTATTCGCTTTGGGGTACCCCTTCGACTCGCAAAACGCCTTAGCACCTGCAAAAACGAGAAGGCGGTTAAATCAAATACCGGCTCTAAATAAACACCCCTTGTAGTGAGACAAGTTATTAGAACAACCCAAAACTTCTTCAACTCCCCCTCTTCCCTTGCCAATGATGGACCCAAATAATCTAAGGCTACGGATTCAAACGGTTTTGAACTCTGAACCCTCTCAACCGGATGAGGCGGCATTGGGGGAAGAGCAAAAGCCGGTCCAGTAACCCTTCGACACCGATTGCATCCCTTTATAATTTGCTTTACCATAGCTCTAACCCTTGGTGCCCAAAACTCTTCCAAAAAACTACTTAAAGTGGCTTCCACTTTTCCATGCTTTGCACTTTCATGAGCTCGTTTAACCAGCACTTCTATTATAGGAGACCCTTTCGGAAACACCACCGGAAACTTAAACCCAAAAGGCATCATACTTTTCTCCACCCTAGACTCCAATCTCACCAACCCATCCCTATCCTTAAAAGTTCGCATCTGGTGGTTAATTTTTGCATATTCACTCCATCCCTTCTGTCCCTCCTTCAATACCTCCTTTTCTGCTAATTCAAACTCCTCCGGCTTAATAAACTCCCCTGCGGAACTTAACTTCACGCACTCGGATGAGGGAATTATTGAAACCCGTTTGAGCCATTTACTGCTCGCTTTCATTACCCTCGCCATTACTCTCACTAACTTATCCCAATCATGAAACTTCTGAAACTGTATTAGACCCTCTTGTCTATTCATTGATGCTACCACCACTTGCTCACTTTTTTCCACCCCTGACCTTTTCTGACCCTCTTTTAACTCATCAAGTTTAATTTCTATGTCATTAGGCCACAACCTATTAGGTCCCTTTAACCACTCTGGACCCGACCACCATAATGGATGACACCTTAACTCTTCCGGTGTACACCCTCTACTTGCTACATCCGCAGGATTTTCTTCAGTCGGCACATACCTACATTCTAACCCAGATGATTCTCTAATCTCCTTCAGCCTATTTTCTACAAATCTTGGTTGCTCTTCCTTTGAATTAACCCAAAAAAGCACAGGCTTTGAATCGCACCACAACACTTTCCCACCTACCTCCAATCCCAGCTCTCGTTCAACAAACTTTATCGCTCTTACCCCAATCACAACTCCCAAAAGCTCCATCCTTGGGATAGTAACCTTCAACTTACGTGGTCTCAACCTACTTCGCGCATAAAGGAGATTAACCCCTACCACTCTTCCCTCGACCCTTAAGTATACACAAGTTGCATAGGCATCTTTAGATGCATCAACAAACACATGTAATTGCACTTCGCCGAACTCATCTGGTATTATCCTTCTACCAAAACCCAACGAAACACCCTTCCAAAGCCTTGTAATCGCTCTCCATTCTACCTTTTCTTCTTCCTTAAGATGGTCATCCCATTTTCTCTCATCCCCCCACAGAGTTTGAAAGAAAAGTTTCGCGGGTAACATACAAGGCGCCAGCCAACCGCAGGGATCAAAAACCGAATTCAACTCTTTCAAAACAATCCTTCTACTCAACTTAAGATCATTGAACTCAGGAAAGTCCACTGTGAGCCAGTCCTTTTTGATATCCCATTTAACCCCTAATATCTTTAGTTTCTCTTTCCCTAACCTATCCTCTACAGGGATTAATGAGTTAACCCATTCCGAATTAGAAACGAATTCCCTTAAGTTCATACATGCACTGTTAAACAAACACTTTAACTCTTTGTACTTTCCTAGAGCCTCTTCTTTGCTTCGACACCCGACAAAAATATTGTCAACATATGTATTTCTACCCACTTCATTGGCTAACTCAGAACCCACCCCCTTCAAATGGTGCCTTACTGTAGCACCAAGTAAAAAAGGCGCAGATTTAACCCCAAAAGGTACCCTTTTAAAACGAAGAACCAACAAGTTGGACGTAGAAATTGGTTTACTTACATCCCTGACCCACAAAAACTTTACCACCTCCCTATCCTCGGGCTCTAATTCTAAAGTCCAAAAAGCCCTTTGGATATCACCCCATAGAACTATCTTCGGAATCCGTGATCTAATCAAAAGCCCTGGTAACTCAGGCATATCTACCTCCCCTGTAAAAAGCATCTCATTTAAGCTTTTCCCCTCTCTGGTTTTAGCCGAACCATCATACACAACCCTAGGTTTCTTACCCGCAACTACTACACAATGATGGGGCAGAAAATGTTCACTGTGTCCCTTTATCACTGATTCCTCCACAATATCACCCTCTATATTCTCTTTAAATGTCCCATCATACGCGCGTAAAAGTTCTGGTGTTTTCTTGAGCTTCTCTAGTAAGCTAACTAACCGGCGATACGCTAGCGCAAAATTAGTAGAAAGTTTTTCCCTTGGCTCCTTCCATGGCCACTTCACTATGTACCGACCATTAACCCCTCTGTGGACGGAATTTTCAAACATTTTTAACGCCACTTCATCATCTTTCTCCTCCGGATCCTCCTTAATCCCAATCGCTTCCAGATCCCAAAACTTATTCGCACCCTGGGACTCCTCCTTATCCTGTTCCTCAATCCCAACTGCTGAAAAAACGGGTAAATTAGGACCCTTGAGTGCACCGTCCCACTCTCCACAAATAAGTGACCCAAACAAGGTCTCTACTTTGTACAAATTACCCTTAAATGGTGAAACACTTTTAAAGAATCTCCAAAACTCCCGCATCCCGATGAGCACATCTGGCTGCTCTTCTATTAATTCAACCCTTCCCGAATGCACATCCACCCTTTTAAGTTTGTTTGTCATAAAATCAATTCTACTTACTACCAACTCTTCCATCTCCCCTTTACTCCCTTCCAACTTTATCAAATACTTTGGAGAATTTAGCCTTATAGGCGACCTGTGTCTTATCGGTAAAAGATCTAAGTCCCCTTCACCCACCCGCTGTGGGCTTAGCCTTTTAATCAACCCATCAGTTATAAATGAAAGCTGGCTCCCACAGTCAAAAAATACTAAGGCCGTTACACATCTCTTAGGGACCCTTCCAGTACATACCCTTACTCTCGCTGACATAAGAAAAACTTCTCCATTATATGGCTTCCCTACTATTGACATTGTAGCCATGTTGCAATTCTTAGGACCCGATGATTGACCTTGCCTTTGTGCCCCTTTGTTCCCCAACTCGACCCTATTACTTCCTGTTCCGGGACTCTGACCCTTGGGACATATCGCCTTATGATGCTCTCCCCCACAATTAAAACAATTTTTTCCTTTACATTGCTGCCTTTCGTGCCCTCTTCGCAGGCATTTATGGCACCTTTGCTGCTCATTGATTATTTTTAATCTTTCTTCCCTACCCGGTACTTGTCTGCAACTCGCTGCCCAGTGAACTCTCCCGCACATAAAACACTTCGGGGTCAAACTATTTATTTTATTAGACCCCTCATTAACCCTTCTTCCCTGAGTGCTAAATGCTCTTTGTTGTTCCCTATCTCTGTTTTTCCCATTTGTTCTATCACCTTGGTTTCCTTTAAACCCATTTCCGCCAAAACTCTTTTGAACCATTGCGTTTTGGTTTGGGTTTAAACCTTTGGTACATCTAAGTGCCTCTTCCCTTAAAGTTATAACTTGATTTAACCCTTCTCTCCACTCTACTACACCCCATTTTCTTCCACTTTCCTTCTCTAACTTTAGAACCTCAAGTATTACCGCCCTAGGGAATTTGTTTTTGATGGTCATCAACACAAAGTTCCCATCCCCTTCTTCTATTCCTACATTCTTCAGCTGCCTGCATATCCTCTCTAACTCTTCCATACATCCCCTAAGAGAAGAGACTGCTTCGTTGGCAACCGCTAAATTCAGTAACTCATTTTGAAGAGCTTCCCTTATCACTTTCTCATCCCCAAATTGCCGCTTTAATGCGTCCACTATTAACTCATAATTTTCCGCTGTAGGTAAGTACCCTTTTACTGCCCTCGCGGCCCGACCCCTTAAGCTCATTAGTAAAAATGAACACTTTTGGACTTGAGGGATGTTTCTGTCCCCAGCATTTGCGCAAAATCCCTGCCAAAATACGGGCCACGAAAGGGGATCTCCATCAAAGTATTGCCATGGTACTTTTGGATAATACACAGGAGGTCTTCCCCCTTCAGGGGAACCTCTATTTCTGTCCCTATTGTTCTCCCTTTCTCTTCTATCCCTTTCTCTGTTTCTATCTTGATACCCCAACTCGACCGAATTTACACTACTTTCATCTGAACTCCCTACTTCATTTGTTAAGATAACCTCAATCTCATTAATCAAGTCTTTCCCATCATCTACCCATGCAGCAAAGTGTCTCTCGTGTTGGGCAAAGTTCGTGAAAATTTGATTTTCATTCTCTCTTTCTACCCCATTCAGCCCAATTATATATTCCCTCCACTGTTCATTTTTACCCTCAATCAACTCTATAGCTCTTCTAATATGAACAGTCAGTTGCCTAAGGCGATCTATCCCTTCTTCTGTTCTCTCTTGAGCCTCCACAATAGGTCTAGCTTCCTCAATACGACGCCTTAACCTATCTACCGCTGGCGCTATAGCCATTCTAATAGGGCCAGACATTCCGAAAACTACCCAATTTCGTGTTTAACCGATCAATTTACTTATACCCGGTACCGCCACTTTTTTACACCCAACCCTTTACTCACTGTGATCCAATTTGCCCTCTGTCGATCACTTCACCAATGACCACTGTTCTGTCCCACTGTCTGCCCGGTCCGTTCACACAAAGCTGTTGCACCACTTGTTGCCGTTGACAACCTTCCTGTAGGACAGGGAACCCGATTTACTAAGAATTGACCCAGTTCCCCCGAAAGTACAGCCCGAAAACCGATATACCAAAAACAGACTATTTTAACTTGCCGAACTGCTCGCCAACCGTGGTCTGTCCCGAGTGTTCAAGGGTTGGGGCGGTGGGAAATGCAACAATGTTTATTCTGATCGGTGAATGTAAATGCGTGGAAATGTGTTCGCAACGAAATGAACAGAACAATGGTGAATATCGCTCCTCTTTCCGACATATTTATGTGGACCAAAAAGCGCCTCTCGATTCACCATCCGCCCATCCTCCCCGATGACATTTGCATTTCTTTCCGATCGCCAAAAATTGTACATCCTCGCTTCGTCATCGCTCCGGGCCAAAAATAGCGATGACACTCGGGGGGCCGGCTGCGCACTCAACATCCGGCACGGTCGGAGCCTCCATCGCCTCCATCCCTACAAGCATTGAGAGCAGCAGAAAAGAACATTTCAAGGGCATAAATGACCAGAGCTAGCAGAGGGTTCCAACGCGCCACCAGATTTGCCAATCCCATCATATGCTCGCGCTCCTGGGCCAGCCGACGAATGAACTCACGCCTCAAATTCTGCTGCACATAGACTGCTGGTGACCCTGACGGTAGAGAAAGCAGTGGAGCGCACCGAGCACGGCCATCACCCTGGCCTCTTCCCCTCTGTTGATGGTAGGGATGAGCTGCCTCGCGAGCATTCACGCCACCGGTTCTCCCACCACCTCGCATCACCCCGGGTGAAGGTTGGTCATCCACCATCGGCACTGGTTGTGGCTGAGCCACCGGAAGTACACAGGGTTGAGGTTGCAGTTGCAGAGGCTGTTGTACCGGTGGAAACTGCATCGGTTGGACCACCATCTGAGGGAATTGCGCTGGTGGCACGGGATAATTAAGGGGAGGAGGGACCAGTTGGTGAAACTGTTGTTGGAGTTGCGTGCGCACATGAGCACCCACAGCAGCAACCAACATTGGATCCAACTGCGCTCCAACAAAAGACCCTGCCGACACCTCCAACCCATTCGACACTCCTCCGCCGGTATAAGCCGCATTTGTACCCGAACCACTCGCTCCTCCAGTACCCACTGGTGCCCCGCCAGTCCCAGAAGTACCGGCTACGCTTGACGAACCGGCGGTGGTCCCCCCTGCATTAACAAACACATTACCTTGAAAAGTCCCATTACCCATCAATCCATTACCTCCCCTTTCTCGCATCTCCTCAACTGTCCACAGATGAAGCTCTTCATTCAAATCCACTTCCTGCCCATAATCATGGCCCCCATCTCCAGGTCCTCCATTCCCGTTTGGAGGTGGAGGGGTTTCCAACCCAAAACTCGATCCAAAAGAGCACAACATGCAGAGCACAATCCCTAACGAAATTGTCCCAGTAAATCCGAATTGACCTGATGCCTTAAGCACAATCTTCCCATTACCATTTGAACCCCCAATTTTCCCACTCACTTTGTACTCTCCTTTCCTGGGCTTAGTCACCTTAAGAGAGCAGTTGACCAATTCCAACTCTATCGAATTACCCTCCTCAACTACCCTTTCTCCCCCACCAAACCCATCATTCCCACGCACCTCTTCTCGATCAACAAGATCGTCCCATTCAGCCGGCTCTGGCTCCAGTCCCTCCTCTTCGGCATTCTGCAAAATCTCATCAAACTCATCCCAGCGAAGATACCCAACTAACCCGTTCCCTCTGTTCTCTTGGTTCAAAAGTGCCAAAAAATCCGAAAAATAATCTACCCAGTCCGGTACATCTTCAAATTCCAAACAACCCAACGGGTAGAATGTACCACCCCACATTAACACCGGGCCCGTTTCCTGCCATGGGTGTCTACGCACCCGACCCAATTGTCTCTCTACCTCTGACACATCCATCTCGGCCGGAGGCTGACCAAAGGTAGGTGCATCACGGAGGAGATACCAATCAATTCCATTGATATATCGCCACTCTCCAACACCCATCTTAGCCCAAAGAGTCGCACCATCTCCAATTAACTCAATCATCCGTTGGTGAAGACTCCCTTTGCCTCCTGGTCGATTTTCAAGCTCCATTAGAACATCTCGTTGCTCACAATGAAACATAGCCGCTGCCAACTCCAATACCGACACGGTGTACATTCTAAATAAGATACAATCAGAAAGGGGCAAGGAAGTAATTTTCCCGCCTTCAGGCGGTCCTCCCCGGGAACCTGCTGAAACCCCTATTACACCCGAACCAAGAACAACAGCCACAACCACTCTCCTAGCTATAGCTCGATAGCCCATCCCGATTACAGAAAACCTCATCCAAAGATACAGTACTCCTAACCCTAAGAAAATGAACCCCAAAATGACTCCCACATTCACCGGTCTTAAGAAAAAACCTAACAAATAACCCCAATCGATATTCCACAAATCTTCCCAACTGCCATCAATCCATCTTTCTTCTATTTTCTCCGAATTTCTCACCCTAAACTCTCTCTCATTAGCGGGCACATACGCTAACTCCCCTCTCAGAGAAAGGTTAGAAACACCACCCGGACACTCCACAATACAATTCATATCAACCCTAGCTTGGTCAAAGGGCAGAACATCTACCTGCGCACGACCCTTACTATCGCATTTTGCCAAAAAGACCAACCCATTCTCACACTTCACTTCCGCTTCCGCCTCCCCAAAATCCGTCCAACACGTGTACCCTAACCGCCCCCCTGTCTCACAGCTATAACACCCGCTCAAATTACTCATCTTAACCCTACAAACTGCCCCATCCACTACTGTTACCACCTTCAACCCCTCTACCCGAACCAGCAAATTAATAGGCGAGTACTCTGTCTCACTCAATATGCGCTTTCCCTCTCTCTTCAGATTAAGTTTGGCCGCAGTAAACGGAAGCTTAGGTTCTCTCTTTTCCAAAATTAAGTCCGCACAACCACACTCAACCACACCCTTCTCCCTATTAATCCAACACTCTTTACATACCCCCTTTCCTAAGCTACACGAAAAATTCAAAGCTTCGTCATACCCCGGGCAGCTAAGTTCTGTTTTAAACTCTTTCCCAGCAAAAATAATCTCCTCCTCCGAAACTAAGAAATAATCGTCTAACACGGGTGCCATTGGTGGCGTTAACCCTTGCGGAGTAAACGAGAACTCCCCCCAATCCACCGACAACCCTGGAAAAAGAGTCAGAGCCGCTACTTTGGACTCATTCCCCCTACTAAGCTTTACTCCCATTCTCAATTCGTAATCCCAACCTTCACATCTAACTAATTCCCAAACTCGTTCACTAACTGGCTCCGCATAAACTCTATAAAAGAAACAATCAGAAGAAGGTAAACCACATTCGTACCCCCACACGGTTGGTCCCTCCATACAAAAGTTATTCCCTGGAAGGTCTTCAAACTCTTCTAACTCAGGTACTCTCTCTGTCATCCTAAGGTGTCTACACTTTCCATCGCTACACGATCCCTTAGTAGGACACCTTCTACTCGAGGCCACCGCTACTCGATAGGATACCACCCACTTAACCCTCTCCTGGTTGCAATGCAACCTTAAGTAATCCAAAGTAAGCTCTAATGATCCCACTAACTGTCCTTTACTATCCTTCAATGCCAAAGACACTTCTTGACCCGCAGGAAGAACTGTCAATTCAGCTGCCCCTCGAACCCTACAGACCACCCCGTCTACTTCCCTAACACAATCTTCAGAACTCGCCTGCACTGCCACTACCTCGGCCCCGGCTTCTCCTTCGCCCACACTACCCAACACTAACAACATAACCATAAATACACTCGCAAGCCTAGACAACCTCCTATTTCTTCTCCTCTGCGACCTCCGCTCTCTTTCCCCGGACCTCTTCAACAACCCCATCTCAACCTCCTCCATTTCCGTTTTAGGAGTTTTCTTCCCACCAAAACACCACGTAACCAACCAAAAAGGACCGCATACCACCGCTTTTAGAACCCAACCGATGTCCCTTACCGTTTTACTCAAGCATCTAATCACACAAGCCAATAACCAAAAAATAAAAGTTAACCCCATACCTACTAATGCAAGTGACTTCAACGGCCAACACTCTGGGTTAGCAAACCTCTTCATACATACCCAACAATCTACTAATTCACACTCTTCTGTAGGAGGACAAAAAACTCTATTCCGGTAAACCTTACCCTTCCTCGACCAATAGGTCACTACGCACTTATGGTCTATTAACAACTCCTCCCTCGGCAGCTGAAATAGCAACTCTCTCGTAAAAGAATGAGTAAAGCAAGATCCTAAACAGCAAATCTCAAACTTTTTCATTCTCGGCGGATTCTCCAATACGATACCTTTACTCACGCACTCTATACTACAGTCCAAACACTTCCTTCCTCGCTCAACCCCATTATTTGATCTTTTACCAATCACACACCCTGGCAAAACAATTAAACCTAACAACACCAATACAGAAGCCATTAGCCCCAACCCCATTGCTCTAGTCTTTGCTCTAGTTATCATAGGGTGATTGCCTTCACCATCCCGACCCTTTTGCTTTACCTCACTTCCTCTTTCTCCATTCTCAATTACCCCACCTTCTTTTACTGCAACCGACCCCTTAGCCTCTCCACTT
>JAQIYK010001260.1:0-10278 GCA_034700465.1 Rotylenchus robustus | reverse complement strand
TCTTTTGGGCATCACTTACAATAAAAACATTGAAAAACAGTAATAGCTGGTAAAACCAAAGAATTTTCATTATACAAAAAATTCCTTTGAAAAAATTTTTAATTAAAAATTTTCATTAAATAAACGGAATTTTTAAAATTAGAATAGTTTCTGCACCCAACCATCAAAAAATCCTGCTCTCACATCTTGTTCACCAAAATTATAACTAATATTTATGCCAAGTAGTTATTTGATATATGATTGAAAGGGTTTTTCAATAATAAAAAATTACCCCATATTTTGGGCAAGTTAAATTAATAATTTAGAATTATCCAATGCAATTTTTACTCTTTAATTATTACCTCAATGCTTCCGAAAATTTTGAATTTTCATGAGCAGAAAACAGCCTGACTAGAAAAGACTCATTATTGGATTGCAGGCCATATTCACCGCAGTCCAGCAGGGTAACTTTAAGTGCTAGTTCAGTGAACGTTTCACCTATTACATATAAACAAACATGCGCAATAAGAAAAACAACTATTAACATTGTAATCATCTGTAATAAAAATTATACTAAAATTAAATTTAATAAAAATTTATAACCGAGGAAAAATAGATATTTTAACGGTGAAATAGTTAAGTTTGAATTCACTGAATCCAATGAAGGGCTAGAAATCTCCCTCCCTGCCACTCACCCGAATTAAATTAAGGACTGTATATCCCCCTCCCCACCACTTGTCCGAATCCAATGAAAGACGTGGAATACACGAACTCAAACTAACTGGCGGCTTAAAAGGCCTGATATACCGTAAAACCTCTATAGCGCCTTCCTCCATTTGCGCCTCCTTCAATCTTTAATAGGGCCTCCCCACCCCTCGAGCGATATCGAAGAATATGCGCCATCCTCCAATGACCATCTCATAAGAGATGTGAAAAATAATTGATTCCTTTTATGCAAAATGAGTCATTTTTTCGTATTTTAACAAATTTTAAAAAATATTCATAAAAATGTCAATATTTACAAAAAAAAATTGTAAGAAATTGCTGAAAAAATCGCCTGAAAAAGCATTTAAAAATAGACACCCTCTCGCCATTTACCGCTCCAATAACAGCCCCCTCGTGGGTATTGAAAATCAAAGCAAATAATATGCGCTAAAAAATAAATAATATAGTTGTGTGATTTTACTGTTATTTATTGCATATTTATACAAAAATTGTATGAGTATTGAATAAAATGTTTTACAATTTTGAGTGTTATTTTGTGATATCTTTTTTATAATAATAACAATGGAATCGATTTACCAAAAACACATTTATTCAATTATTTTTTGATCATCCAATTTGCCACAAAATTTCAATCAATTTTTGGCATGACAATCAAATTTTATGTTATTTTGTAAATAATTTAAGTTTAATTTTTATATTTCTTTTATTAGAAACTAATATAATAATACAATTTATATGTTATTTCTATGCCGTACAATGTAAAACAATGGCAAAAGATTGATTTTACAAAAATATTATACCATTTATCATTCATAACAAAAATTTCCCCTAATTTTCCATCAATTTTAGTTTCTCCTAAAATATTGTGTTATTTTTTGTGTAAATGTGGTTTTAATTTTAGTGCTTTCATAAATTATATTTATCTACTTCAATAGTTTGTAATCGATTATTCCATGATAATTCATTGTGCTAGTGCATGTGATGGACTGAATATAAAAATGCCAGCATATTAATGTTGGCTTGTATAAAACAATGCCTGGATACTGAACAGGGGAAGGGGGCAGGGGCAGGGGGAGGTGGGCATCAACCTAATTTTTCAATCAAAATTGACATATTTAAATCCATAAATGTGTGCAGTTTGCAGCAATAAAATTGAATAAATATATGTCTCCTATTTTAATTTTATATATTTAATTATATAAAATTGTATTCTATTATTTAAAAAATGTATTAATAAAAATAAATGGTTTAATTAATTAGTGATAACTGATAATTGATAATATACTATATAATTTACTAATATATATTAAAAATACTTTTTTTAGTAATAGCATTGTGCGTAACATACGATTATGAATGTTCTGAAAAACTTTACACTTTACTCAATTTTACTAATAGGTTTGTAATATTATTTTTTTGTTTATTTTATACTTTTGAGTTGTGATCAAAATTTTTAGATAAAATAGTCTTCTAATTTTAAATAAAATTTAAAAATAAATTAAATCCTTAAGCTAGTGGTATATTATGCAGCGCAATGTACACTTCACGCCATCAGAATACCATTGAAAACGATGTCGCTGAAAACATTGAACCGAATACAATGAACGGACTGAAAGTTGCAATCCAAAAAGAGTTGGCCAATTTTGGCAAAAGTGGACAACCTTTGGACAAGCAAATTATTGCGCAGCAACTCAGCAGAGATAAAAAGGACCAATATTTAAGAGCACAATTCCCAATATTTTTGCTGGTCATTATGTCTTTTGTGGAGGTAAAAATTCAACAAACATACTACTTATGCGCTATACCATAAAGTTTTTGTTGCTTTTTTCATATGTGCGCGTAGTTTTCCAAGGTCAGAGTTGGATTCTAAATGTTGATTTTTATTAAAATTTTTAGTATATATATATATTTTATTTCAATTTTTTAATTTAAAAAGCGTTAATTGACACTTTTACGCATTTTTAAGCACATTTGGCAGCTTTTTAGAGCGATAGGAATTCAAAAATTGCCTTCCCCCGTTAATATAGCACCAAACTTTTTAATAAAAAGTCATTTCAAACAACAGCAAAAATTGACTACGGCGGAAGAAAGTAGTGATGAAGGCATCAGCGATTCCTCCACCCAAAAAGATAGAAGGGAATACATCCACAATGCTGCTCGCCAAATTTCAATGTTTGTTGGCCAAATTGTGAATTGGCACAGATTTGAGGAAGTGTTCTTTTATCTCCCACCTCTGAGGACCGAACATCGTTTTATGGCCCCGACCATTGATTGGACAATTTCAGCAAAAATTCAAGCAGAAATTGCGGAAAATAAAGATGGAAATATGCAAAAATGGGTGTCAGTCTTTGGCGTACTGAAAAACATCAAAACGATGTTGGACAAATTACTGGAAAAGGGCGGCAAGGCAGCAACCTGCTTGGAAATTATAGTTTTTCTGCAATTTATGGTCAAAACACAAAAAGGCGAAAATCAAAAGGTTTTTTATATTCATTAAATTTTTCGATAGAATTTTATTTGGGATAAATGGTTTTCTAATTTTCATAAAATAAATAAATGCCTTACTCGGATTCGCCTGAAACCAAACTCATAAAAAATTATTTATAGCGGCTCCTTCCAAAAAATCCGAGAAAAACGCTCCAAAAGATATTTTATTATAAAATATATTTTGGAAAAATATATTGTATAAATTAATATATTAATCAGAAGGAATTTGGGAATTTTTTTGCGTAAATCGGTAACGAGTTTACGATTCTTTCTTTATTTTTGATTAGTACAAAAAAATTTAGAAATATGTGGATCACCCACAGGTATTTTTGCATATAAATCAACACTTAGTCCATTAAAAAATTAATTAATAAATAAAATTTGTTTTTCGCTATGAAATTTTGCATAGGTAGTCAGGGAATAACTGATATAAAAATGTAACTGAAATAACTGAAATTTGACGGAATTATAGGTGATTTATGATATTGAGACCGAAAAAATGCTGCAAAGGGGGTTACGCATTTACAAAGAAATTTATGTAATAAAATTGGACAAATTTGCGAAGGAATTAAAGCTAAATATTGCAAAGTACAGTAAGCAACGAAACGGAGAAGACGAAACAAGATATATCAGTGAAATTTTGTGGGAAATGACAAACTTGCTAAAACATTGGAAAACTTTGTTGGAGTGATCAAAAAAGAAAAACTGGATTAGAAAATGGCCGTAATAGCGAATTCTCACCATTCCACATAAAATTTGTGCAAAACCCTTTTGTTTTGCTTTTTTGGTTAAAATTGTTTAAAAAAGAAAATTTGAGCATAAAAATTTGAAAAATTTTTGTCGGGCAAAAAGTTGAATTTGGTGGGAAGGCGGATTTGCAACTAGTGCCTAAAAAATATGTCAAACACGATAGCATGCAAATTTGCGAATAATAACTATTTCTTTTTGATAACTATTACTTGTTACTATTCTGTTTTTTATTCTTCTAACATTTCTAACACTTTCCTTCTTTCCGAATGAATTTTCAATTTTGTGAAAATATTTCCATACGCCTCTAAAATTTTTGAAAAATAGCGTTTATTAGAGACAGAGGTGAAAACAGGCCGGATTTTGACCGATCCGCTCGGCCTGGGTCGAACTTTTCCCTTTTTTGTAGATTCGGCCAATCTCACGATCAATAAATCCCAAAATAAAATGCTGACTGGTTGTGTCTTTCCTTACAATAAATTTAAAATTTTTAGAAAAAGGTGATAAAATTGAAAATTTTGTAAAATATTTTTATATTTTTTTTGCATTTTTGGCTTGTTTTAAAAAAATATACAAATTTTTTTACTAATATAATTTTCGTTTTTCTGTTATAAAACGAACTTCCAATCTAACTGGATAACACATAAAATAGAACCGAAAAAACATTGTAAACATTTTTTAGCGAATGATTCACATTAGCGGGGAATGGGTTGGATGGATGCCAACAATTCAGCAAATTGTCTGTCTGTTGGGCTACCGGACAATCGGACAGTGGACAATCGGACAGTGAAATAAATAGTTTCAAGTTCAAGTAGTTTTTTCCGATTGCCGCCCTTCACTGTCCGATTGTCCGGACACGGTTTTCACACTACCTACTTCCGCTCAACACTACTTCTTTCCTCTCATTTTTGTACAAAAATATAAAAAATAAAATAATATATAATAAAATAAATATATAATAAATAAATAATATTTTTATTATAAAATATAATATTATATATATTTTACGGTACTACTCTGTTAACGAGGCGGGCAACCTTTAAACGAAGTGGGGCAAAACCAAAATTTCAAAAAACTCGGTATAAAATTGAAAATGAAATGACCTCAAATGTGTTTAAAATGGATTTAAACCACTTTTTTAGTGGTTTTAAACCATTTTAAAAAATTCAAATAAATCGATTTTTTTAGCCAAAAATGTTCAAAAATCGTTAAAAATCATCATTTTTAAACTCGTTTTTTAAACTCTTTTTTGAGGGTTTTGATTCAATTTTGGAATAAAAAATCAAATTTTTTTGAATATTCAAAAGTGGTTTTTTTGAATATTTAAAAGTATTTTGAATATTCAAAAGTGCTTTGAATAAGATCATCACTCCATGGATGATTTCAAAATAAATCTTTAAAATGAAAAACCACTAAAAAGTGAAGCATATTTTAGGACATTTTAAACCGTTTGTAGGTATAAAAAAACATTAAAAAAATTTTGGTTTTGCCCCCCCCGTTAAAATTTTTGCCCCCTACTCTGTTAAAAGTTTGCCCTCCCCCCTCGTTAACAGAGTAGTACCAAATATACTAGTAATTTTAAATATATATTTTTTATTTTTATACAAATATTATTTGAAGAATTACTTCCCTTCTCTAAAATATTACCCCTCGGAAAAGGTTATATCACTTCAATGGATGATTTCAAAATAAATCTTTAAAATGTTAAAATGGTAGGAAGTTTTAAATCAACACGTAAAATAAATTTTTTAATTATTTTGTGCCAAGAAAATATTTTAGAAAATATTTTAAAAAATAATTCGACCAAGAAAATAATTTAAATTTCATTTATTTATAAATTTTTAATAAAAATTTTTTTTAATTTTTGAAGTCTTCACGATTTCTTCATTAGTTTTCCGCATTACTTAATTAAAAATTATAATTCATTATACAAAAAATTACATTGGATATTTAATAAATAAAAAGAAATATTTATAATTTTTGTAGAGTTTTTCACTTGTTTTGCTTGATGGTTTTCAAAAAATTTTAAAAAGGGAATTTCGTTGTGAATATTTTTGCTTTCTAGAATTCTATATTTTTACGCCCCTAAGAATGAATAGTGACAAATTAAATGGCCCTTAATTAGAGTAAATTAAATACATTTGGTGAGTGATCAGTGATCACTCTTCGATGGGAAAAGCGGCTAATCCGAGCAAAATCCTCGGTGGCGATATAGCACATCGATAGTGCTCATGACTTTGAGTCCCATTAGTCTCGGTAGTTGGATCTCCACCTTTTTGCCCATCTTTTCCCTTTTTCCACTTATTATTTTTTATTTATTTTTAAAAGATCAGAGATCCTATAGAAACCCAGGGGCTGATTTCAATTTCCGGTGATAACTATAATTATAAAAAATAGTACGCGAAAATGTGAGAGAGGTTTGAGAAACTCTCTTATTTTCTCGTACTATTGTTTATAATTATAGTTATCGCCGGAAATTTAAATAGGCCCCTGTACTTCTTTCTTTTTAGGATCTCTCGGTTGGACTCAAATCAATCAAATTTCGTAAATTTGTTGATTACTGGAATGGACTGATCAGAAGTAAAGACTGGAAAGATATTGACATCATTTGGGCACATGAACAGGGATACGAAGAGCAAAGTCGCAAAGTGCATTTTAAGAACACGGACATGGACATTGAGGCTCGTCTTTAAAAACGAAGAAAAACGAGAGATCAAGCGAAGGTGGAAATGGATATAGGGTGCTGCAATTTTTTTGAATTCTGTTCTCATATTTAACTATATATTTTTTATTCAATGAGTGGCTCCGCCAGCCCTTAAAAAGCATGTGTTTAATCAATCTTCGATACTAAAAAAAATTAATTTTGGAAATTTAAAAAAAAACTGGAATATATTTTACTATAATTTTTAACAGTTAAAAATTTTGGTGTAGCGCACGCGCCTTCGACGCATGCGCGGCCTGGTTTTATGAACTTAAGAATTTTTTTGATGGGGTCGGTTTTTTAGGCTGTTTTTATTTCGTGTGGAATTTATTTGGAAACGCATTTTCTTTGGCCATTTTTTCTTTGGAAATTAAAAAAACTGGAATATATTTTAGTATAATTTTTAACAGTTGAAAAAATTGGTGTAGCGAAATCCCGAAATTGGTGTAGCGAAAACTTAGGATCAGAAATTTAATTTGTCCTTTTTTATTGAACTTTATAAACCGGTTTTTCAGGGATTTCAGTTGGATTACTGTAGTATACTGTAGTAAAACCAAAATGTTATAAATCCCATTTTTAGTATAAAAATAGTCGATTATGTGGAAATCAAAAAAATAGTCGATTATGGGAGATCAAAAATGTTCGTATTTTTAAAAATTTTGCTAAATTTTTCAAATTATTTAACCACATTGCGGAGCTAATAATAATAATTTAACTATTAAAACACAATTTAATGAAGAAGAGTGATGAAATCCACTAGCCGGGGAAAATAGATATTTTAACGCATAAACTTTTGCACTTGAAAAAAATGGCCAAAAATTCAAAAGTTTGAGAAATTTTCAGCGAAAAATTGACAAAAAGTCGAAAGTTTGAGAAATTTTCGGCGAAAATTTGACCAAAAAAGTCGAAAGTATCGAAAAAATCGGACATTTACATTTTTTATTTTACTTTTGAGAGAGAAAAGGATGTAGAAGAAGCAACCTTATTTATTACAATTTCCGATTTCTATCCTCCGGTCAAACATTTTTGCGGTTTATTTATTGATATTAAAAAATTGATTTGAAAAAAAAATTTTGAAAATTTATTAATTACCCATGGGTAATTATTAGAGAGGGGGTAATTATTTTTCAACCTACCTCCGAGGGTGGGTAATTATTGGAGAGTGGGTAATTATTAGAGAGTGGGTAATTAATAGAGCATATACGGTAATTGGATTTTTAGGAAAAAGAAGTTAATTTCGAAATGAAATTGATTCTCAATGAACACCAGGGTATTTAGTATTTATACCCGATGGGGCATCAAGAGATCAAAGATCAAATTGTCAATTGTATCGTTAATGGAGGGGGCACGAAGAGACCAAAGATCAAATTGTCAATCATTTCATCAATGGAGAAGGCATCGAAGAGACCAAAGATCAAATTGTCAATCATTTCATCAATGGAGAGGCATCGAAGAGACCAAAATTTTTATCACATGATGTAAAATCTATGATTAGATGTTGTCTGACATTGATTTGGATGTCAGATTCGTGATCAGCTACCTCGAAAACCTTTTATCGTTCATTTTCCTAAAAAATCTATGATTTTATCACATGATGTAAAATCTATGATTAGATGTTGTCTGACATTGATTTGGATGTCAGATTTGTGATCAGCGACCTCGAAAACCCCTTATCGTTCATTTTCATAATTTTTGGAGGGGGGTGATATAACGGAAAAGTACCATTTTTTTCTTAAATTTATGTCCTGATTTCTGACAAACAATGTTTAGTCTCTAAATTTAGTTTTTGGCTTCAAATATCTTTTTTCTTAGTAAATGTTATAAATTTTTGGGCATTTCAGGCCATGGCGAGTCTGCAAAAATATGCATTTGCATGACTATCCTTTCCTTAGGCCTTGGTCATGTGCTTGTTGCACACTTTTACTTTTTTACTGAAATTTTTACAACTTTTTAAAATAATGTTTTTCCACATCTCTGACACTCTTCACAGGCTATATTTATGATAATACAAGCACCAATCGAAAATGTAATATTTTTGAGTAAATTGGAATTTAAAGAAACTTATTTCGTTACACTCGAGTTTTCTCTAAAGTATGCGAGTTTCACTTAAAACATGTAATACCACAAATATAGCCCCTGAAGAGTACCTGAGACGTGAACAAATGGTTTTTTAAAAATTCCCCAAAAAATACACAAAAAGGCAAAATACAAAAAAAGTGGGCAGCACACAAAAAGTATGGCCGAGGCCTTACTAATAAAGGCAATACCACGATACACCAACTCTCTTCTTCGAAGACGTTGCCGTGCCTCGCCGCTGAAAATGCTATCAATTCTTTTGGCAATTTGCGAAAGATGGGTAGAAACGAGGAGAGACTAAATAAGAATGTATATGAGAGAAAGAAGGCATCATATAGAAAGAGACATACAGAGTGGCCGCCAACTCTTCCACCACATGCCTCGTCAGTCCGTTTGCCATGCTTTCATCTCTCCTCTCCCTCCATGATGCAATAACTCACACTACCAGCCAACTTCCCAATGCATCAATACACGACATACACATGCACAAGCGTAAAGTCGCCCATGCACGCGCGTTCGGACCACGCGCGCGTCCCGGCTGGACCCATTTACGAACAATATTATTGGCGTTTTCTCGTTTAATAATGAGTGACTCAATGTAATGTCCGGTCGGTGTATTCTAGCGAGTAAGGTATAGAAGCTATTACTGTTTGCTGTTCGGGAATGTTAGGCGGGTAAAACGACGAACACTACTTATACTATTTATGTGTATTCCAGCCCTTTCCCCACCACCACTTCCCACACCTTCACCCAATGCTTCTCAACTACTTTTTTGTTTGGAGTAACTTTTTCCTCTTAAATGATCCTACTCTCTGCACTGTTCCTTAGGGGTATAAGTACAGAATACGTAAACCATCGAGTTTCGACCGTAAATTGTGTCTATGTATGGTTTCTTACATGCTGAAAACGAATATTCAAGCGAGAAAAATTGGCAGCAAAACGTATAGGTTTTTGAACGGGTTTAAAATTTAGCCAAATCCCCAAATTTTCTCGAAAATTAATCCAAAAAACTATTTATATTTACATGGTCTATCATGGGTACTTCCGATTTATGCTACCCCCCTCAAAACATAAAAATTAACAAAAGGGCTTTTCAAATATGCTAATCAAAATTTTGAAAATTGAAACTGATGTCAGATTCGTGATCAGCGCCATTAAAAACCATTTTAAATCATTTCATATACATATTTTTTATAATTTTTGGAGTGAGGGGTGGTACCATAACCCGGAAGTACCCTATCATGAGCTAAAAATAATTTAGGAACAGTAATGCAAAAGATATATGTAGCAAAACTAGACAAAGCTACCTATACATGACGTTACAAAAAAGCAAACCTTGTTGTTGTAAATTTTGAATCGGTTCAAAGCCGGTTTAAACCCCGGTTTTTTTAGCCGGTCTTGTCTCGTTTGTATCCGATTTTTTGGTCAATTTTGCAAAACCATAAAATTCAAGTCCGGTTTTTTTCACCAAATTAGTGCCCCCGGTAGGTAAAATTTAACGGAGAATTCAATGGTGACCTTAGTTTTTGAAAATTTTCGACCCCTAGGCCTCGAGTTTTCAA
>JAQIYK010001259.1:0-10280 GCA_034700465.1 Rotylenchus robustus | reverse complement strand
GGTTTTTGGTCAATTTTAGACCAAAAAACCAAAATTTTCAAAAATTTTAAAAACGTCCAAAAGTGGTTTTTTTTGAAGTAAAAATCTAAAAAATGAAAGTTTTTGGGTAGATAAAAATAATTTTAATTATCAATTTCAAATAATTTCAATCTTTTTCAATTTTGGCATTTCGGAAAATTAAGAAGTAAAATCATTTTTTTGGATTTCTATCTATTCAGTTTTTTAATAGATTTTTGAATGATGAAGTGCTGGCTTTTCTTCGTATAATTCGACACAAACTTGATGAGATCACTTTATCAATTGAATTTACGGTAGGAAACCCTTCAATAATTCACACCAGAGAGGACTGCCAAAAGTTGTGCTCGGGAAATGTGCGAGAATTCCACGAAATTGTCAAAGGTATAATATTATTTTGCCTATTTTCTTTTATCCAACTTTTGTTTTGAATAATAAAATAGCATTTTAGAGGTAATCAGTCAACAGAGTTTGATTTTTGCTATGTAAAATTCAAATTTTCTTAATTTCTGCTCTTAAGATCAAGAAAATATGAGGAAAAAGCATTAATCGTAAATATAAAAATTGGAATTTTACAGTTTTTTTTTATTTAAAATAGCACTTTGAGGCATTAGGTTTGAGGGGGGGTGCGGAATCGGGAATTTGCGAAAAATCGGTTCATAGGGGTGCAGAGCTGAAGAGTCTGTTTATTGGTGGTGTAAAAATTCAAATTTTCTTAATTTTTCAAAAGATAAATCCTTTTTCCCCATCAAGAAAATATGGGGAAAAAGCCATTAATCTTAAATATAAAAATTGGAATTTTACAGTTTTTTATTGTTTTTTTAGGTCGTGTCTCACAGTTAGACATCCCGGACCAATGGTTCTTTGGCTCAACTTATCAGCGCATTGGCTACTATCAAATGTACCCTGAACATGCACATTCCGTCCGATCACTGCCCCAAATTCGTTGGTCGGACGACGACCAGTCAATTCTTGCGGAATGGCTTAACCACAAAAGTTCGGACGGCGGACCCAAAATTGTGTTCAGCCACTTCGAACAGACTAACGCACTGGTCGAAGCGTTTAAAAAGGTTATACATATCTCGATTTATAGAAACTTAAAAAAATGGGGAAAAATTGGAAAAAAGTTAGGCATATAAAAATGACAAAATAGACACCTAAAATTTGCCCGAAAATCTCAAAAAGCATATGCCTTATAAATGCCAAAATACGCCCAACTTTATTCCAAATAGGTCCCTAAAATTGCACATTTTAGCCAATCGCAATTTTTGAGAATTTTTGCCCAAATTTTGAATTTTTTATCTAAAAATCCAAAAAATTGCCGTATGCCAAAATAGGCATCTTAAAATGAAGCCAAAAATATGTTTTTAATGCATTTCAGGCAGAGGGCGAGCCTGCAGAAAATATAGGCATTTCATAACTATCGCATCCCTGTTTATTTGTTTTTGTTACATTAAATTGGACTTTTTCTTGAAAAATTGCAAGAAAAATGCCATTAACGGGCAAAAAATTCATAAATTGGTTGGTTGGTTGGCTATGAGTAGTAGTATTTAATGTTAATAACAATTATAGAAATTTCTGTGGTCTTGCTCAGCTGCTTCTTTTGTGCTCCATATTGACACACTTTACAATTGGCCTACGCCGTTTACAGAAACAAATGAAAGCACCGGAGAAGAACTGACAGTCGGCTGGCACTACCACAAAGATGGAAGTTATTTTCTGATGCGCCGCTTCCCGGTCGGCGATGATCAGACATGGCGCAAAATAATGGAACAAGAACAACAACTACTTTATGGGAACAAAGACGGGCTGGGCAGAATTGAGCTTCAATTGTGTTGAATCAAAAATTAATTTTGGAAATTAAATATTTCTTCAGGCCCGTATATACAAATGGCATAAATATTTTTAAGATTCCTTATGTAAACTGTTTGGTTTTATTGATAATTCATAGGTTTATAAAACCAATTTGTTTTATTTATTTTACATTTCTCTGAAATTGTTAAATTGGATATCCAACCCGAGTTCTCATTCTAAATATTTTTAAATGTAGCAATATATCATTGATGTCTGCGACATGTTCCTAAAAATAATAATTTGAATGAGTTTTTTGGCTTGGTTAGGGGCTTGGCTTGGGGGACCCGGGCCCACTAATCCTTTTCGCTTCCCTCCCTCCCGCTTCGCTTTTTTCCTTTTCCAGTCTTGAATCTTCTGGCCTTGGGCCAACTCTCGCACCGATGGACAACGCGGAGCAACACTTGGCCGATGGCCAACCCGATGTTCAACACTTTTTGCCCGCTCACCCCCTCCAAAATCACATCTCTTTTCACTCCCCCTCCCATATCGTGAGCGGGCATAAAGTACCCCTTCTGCCGGGCCTCCCACTCACCCTTCCGATGTGTCTTCGTCCTCTCCGCTTGGTTCTGGCCGGGCTGCCCTTCTCGTCTCGCCCATCCACTCTGTGGAGTCCCGCCCATCCGGGTTGATGCCATCGGAGATGACCTGCTATAAAAAGGAAAATTGTTCAACGAAAACCCAACTGTTCTCCACATCAGTTTGCCTGTTCTTCACCCATTTTGTGCCTTGGATAAAAAACCTATTTTTCGTTCAATTAGCCTGTTCACTTACCTACCCCCTACCCAGCGGTTACCGTAACCCCCTCCCAAACCGGGATTTCATCTTCACATTTCGGACTTAGTGTTCTCACCTTTTCCTCTCCCTGTTCAATTGGGGCCCAATAGCACCAACCTTGCCAACTATTTCATATATATGGCTTTACCTACCGTATCCAATCCCTCCCGTTTTCCTCGCGTCGTCCTCTAGTTACCTACAGAATTCGACCGGCCGTTCTGTTGTCCTTGCAGACAACTACCGTACCCATTTCCTTGCCATATCCAGTGTCCTTTCGAACACCTACATTCGTTTCCCCCTTTTTTGCTTGCCGTTCCCACTCCTTTTCGGATTCCTACAGTATCCCGTTCCCTCTCCAATTCCCACACCTTACCTTTCTGGGTGTTGGGTACAAGATTAAGAGCCCGGTTAGCTCAGTCCGATGCGGGGCTCGAACTCGCGACAACCAGATTAAGAGTCCGGGTGCTCTTAGCGACTGAGAGCTAACCGGGCCCCTATTTCCTGCCCATACCGTATTCCTTCTGCCTTTTTAGTATTTGTATTTCAAACGTATTATACCTAACTGGGTACCCCGTTTGGCGCTTTTGACAACCTTTTTCTCTTAATGTCAGCAATAATCAGACAGCAATTAGAGCTTTTGCTCGAATCCATCTTAGATAAGGTAGCCCAATCCCGCGCCCTTATGGCTTTACCAGATGAGACCAATTCTCTAGACCCATTAGGCGTAGCGGGGGAGGGTGTCGCACAACAAATTAACCAAGTACAGCTATTACTCGGGGATTGGACAGCAATTCTTAGCTCCCCAGATCGAGCTCTCCGGGAAGAAGAAAGTGCTCTTTTTACCGATTTTTTGGTCCGGACCCAATCACCCGGGGAAATACTGCTGTCTGCACGGGACTTTCAGACAAAGTTAGACCTAAAGATTGATAGAATCAGGGCCCGGTTCCCGCCTGCAGCCCCACCTCCCCCAGTAGGTGGTCCTCGGCCCGCTATTAAACTTCCAGCATTACAATTGCCCGATTTTGATGGCAATGACGCCCATTGGCCAAGTTTCTGGGCCGCATTCCAACAATCCATCCACGAAAATGTGGCTATTACGGGATCCCAAAAACTAACCTATTTAGTTGGGAGGTTACGGGGCCCGGCACGCACCCTAGTGGACGGGTTTGGGTTAACCGACGACAACTACGACATAGTTGTTAATCTTTTGAAGGGAAGGTTCGGCGATGAATCTAGGCGAGCCGATCGGCTCAGAAGTGAACTCTTTCACTTGCCTAAACCCACCGGGCACTCACAGTCCCTTAGGTCCTTTTCGGAACAGGTGGACCGGATTTGTAGGCAGTTAGAGGGGCTTGGCACTTATCTTAACAATAATCCTTTCTTGACTGTTGCAATTAAAGAAAAATTGCCCACCGAAGTTAAAGCCCAATTGTATGACAAAGAAATGGAATCAGGGGCCACCTGGACGTCCAGGCAGTGGCGAGAACGCCTAGCCGGGATAGTAAAGCTTAAAGAAGCTGTCCACGCACCCTGGGAACCCCCCTCTGGCCCAACATCCCAACCGGTTCCCAAATTTCAACCTAGACCAATTGAACCAATTAAAAGGACCTTCCCTGTAATATTACCTGCAAAAAAAGATGAGGTGCGGTCCGGGTGCTCTCTGTGTTTTGCGGATGGCCACCGTCCGTCCAAATGCCACAGCTACCGTACCTCAGAACAGCGCCGCGTCCGCCTTCGGGAGCAAGGCCGTTGCCAGCGTTGCGCACGGGAAGGGCACAACGAAAATAATTGCCCGTCCACCGCATCCTGTTTCCGCTGCAACGAACCCCACCACGTATTAGTATGCCCGCAACCATCTGAAAATTGGTTAGGACGGGGAGGCAACTCTGTGCCTTTGGGTACACGCACAGCCGGCAGGGTCGCCCCACCCAAACAGACTCAAGTACCATCCATCACTTCACCTCCTCCTCTCTTCCCTCAAGTCACCTCGTTAGTGACACATTGCCCTCCCCCAAACCATCGCCCTTCCGCCTATCTTATGATTCGTGAAATTTCTGTGTTTAATAATCGCGGACCGACACCGGTCAGAGTCCCCGTGTTTTTCGACCCCGGCTCCCAGCCGTCCTTTATTTCTACAGATTTGGTCTCGGCCATCCATCCACCACTGGTGTCGGACGAAAATATGACTGTGGGAGGGTTCACGGGAAATTCCATTCCCCAAATTCTGCAATTCCCATCTCCCCGCTTTGCCGTCCGTCTCCAAAAAACTGACGGGGGATGGGAAGATGTGGAACTGAACCAAACCCCAAAAATAGTCCCTCCCGTTGAATTTTTGAAAGAAATCAATTGGGCTTTAGAGGAACCGGCAAAAATGGGGTTTGTAGTGAAGGAACCCAAGATTTTACTGGGAATAAGAGATTTTTGGAGATTTGTACATGGTCGTAAGGAGATTTTTCCTGGGCTTTTCCGTGTATTTACCGTATTCGGGGACATTTTTGGAGGGGAAATTGATAGTTTTTCCTCGGGGATAAACCGTCCTTTTCCTATCTGTTTCCCCGTAATTTGCGGCGTCGTCACCGGAACCACGCGACCGGAACAGTTAGTGCAAAACCTTTGGGCACTGGACACAATCGGAATTCGTGATCCGATCGACACGGACGATAATGAGCTGGCCGTTTCTCTATTTCGGGAAACAGTTCGTTTTTCCAATGGACGTTATGAAGTTGGCTGGCCATGGCGTCCCGGAGGGAGGGATCGACTCCCCACCAATTTTTCTTTGGCATATTCTCGTTTGTCCGGCCTTAGTCAAAAACTTAGGGCCAACCCCGCCTTACGGGAAGGGTACCAATCTGTTATAGAAAATCAACTGCAACAGGGGATAATTGAGCCCGCCACCAGAACTGGTGCCCTGGAGCATTTCATCCCCCATCAGGCGGTGATAACCCCCAAAAAGATTAGAATAGTGTATGATGCTTCCGCGCGGGAAAAAGGGAAGCCCTCCCTGAACGAACTCCTCCTTCCCGGCCCTAATTGGGTACCTGAGCTGGCCGGTATCCTCCTCCGGTTCCGAGGTTCGACTTTTCCTGTCTTGGGGGACATCGAGAAGGCCTTTTTGGCCGTTGCCTTGAGGGAGTCGGACCGGGAAGTGGCCAAATTTTTGTGGTTTAAAGATGCCTTAGCCCCATTATCCCCCCAAAACTTGTCTATTTTCCGCTTCCGACGCATTGCCTTCGGCGTCAACTCCTCGCCTTTCCTGCTCGCAGCAGTGTTACGGCATCATCTGGCGGCAACCGGAGACCCACTCGGATTAGCGCGCAATTTTTATGTAGATAATTTGTTAATTTGCAGTGAGTCCGCTGCTGAGGCTGCTGCTTCTCTCCGACATGCACAGGAACAAATGGCCGCCGCGGGCATGCGTCTCCGTGAATTCATTGCAGCTGATCGAACCATTTTGGCCGGTCTCCCGCAGGAGGATGTGTTGGTGGGCGATGTTCAGAATGTGCTTGGGATTAAATGGGATTTGATTAGAGAAGTACTCAATTATCAACTTAGCAACCCAGGGGAATTTCCAGTAACCCGGAGGGGTGTGCTAAGTGCTATCGCTTCCCTGTTTGACCCGCTCGGGCTATTATCCCCATGTTTGGTAAAAGCCAAAATATTTTTTCAGTCCCTTTGGGACTGTCAACAAGGATGGGATGAGCCTCTCTCTGAACCCGCAAAAAGAGAATGGGCGGGCATTAGTGCCGACTGGGAGGCCCCTCCGCTTACTGTACCCAGACATACCCCACATTTTTTGGCCATTTCCCTCCAACTACACGTATTTTCGGACGCTGGCCCCAACTCCTACGCTACTGCCATTTACCTAAGAACAGAGTATCCGCGCGGGGTGAAAACCTCTCTTCTATTTGCCAAATCCCGTCTTAGGCCCAAAAAACTAAAAA
Organism: Rotylenchus robustus; assembly: GCA_034700465.1. Taxonomy (NCBI): domain Eukaryota; kingdom Metazoa; phylum Nematoda; class Chromadorea; order Rhabditida; family Hoplolaimidae; genus Rotylenchus; species Rotylenchus robustus. The sequence continues at coordinate 3,696 of JAQIYK010001259.1, read as the reverse complement.
TGGCCGACGGGTTAACCATTCCCCGTCTCGAATTGTTGGGACTGCTTATTGCTGTCCGGGCCAAAATTTCGTAGTGGCCAATTTTGATTCCCCTCTAAAAAACGTATTTTTTTGGTCTGACTCGCAAATCGTCCTGTCCTGGCTGGCTAGTGATGCAAATCAGCCAGTTTTTGTAGCGAACCGTTTAACCGAAATAAGGAAGGAACGGGGGGCCACTTTTAAATACTTGAGATCCGCAGACAATCCCGCCGACTTGGGGACACGCAGCGCCTCACCGGACGAACTCCGCGGGTCTCTCTTATGGTGGCACGGGCCCGCCTGGTTATCAGACCAAGAGGATAATTGGCCGAATGAGTTCAGAGAGATTGTCATTCCCCCCGACCACCCCGAGCACATCTATACCCCTATTACCGTATCTGTGCCGGTAGTGGTGGCCTCCCAATACTTACCAATTAATCCACTAAATTTCGGGAGTTGGTCCCGCCTACTGACCACCTCTACCATTTTTTTGTGTTTTTTGGCCAAAAAATTCGGCAAAAGTGAAAAAGCCAAAATCAGGTTCCCCTTCATATCCCAATTGGAGGAAAGTAACCCTTTGTCCCCCGGGGCTAAGAAAGTAGCGCGGGGATGGATTATCCGTAAGGAACAAGCAGACATTACCCCAGGGGAGGACTATTTTGCAGATACAGAAGGGATGATACGCCTGCGCACCCGCTTCGCTTTTGCTAGTCAGTCAGACGATTTTAAAAACCCCATAGTGCTCGTGCGGGACTCTTGGGTAACACGCTTGCTTATTTTATCCGCCCATTGTTCCTTTGCTCATTCCGGAGTGGACTATACTCTATCAAAATTCTTGGGAGAGTATTGGTGTCCCAGAGCACGCCGATTGGTTAAAAGTGTCTTAAGGGGTTGTCTCGTTTGTAAGAAGGACCGGGCGGTGAAATTTTCGCTTCCCCCAATGCCCCCACTTCCTACTGCTCGAGTTACACCTAGCCCTCCGTTTACCTTCGTTGGGCTGGATTACCTCGGTCCGACCACCTTCAAATCCCAAGAAGGGCCCAAAAAAGCATGGGTTCTGCTACTAACCTGTCTTAGTTGTCGCGCTGTCCATCTCGAAATTGTGGACTCGCTCAGTGCGGCGGATTTCCTTTCCGCTTTTCGCCGATTTGTGGCGAGGCGTGGCACTCCCAAAAAAGTGTGGTCCGACAATGGCACACAATTGGTTCTGGGGAGACAACTTCTCAGCGCATATTACGATATGCCTGCGGAGTGGAGACTCATCCCCCCACTAAGCCCCTGGGCTGGGGGGGTTTATGAACGGCTAGTGGGACTAGTCAAAACGGGGTTCCGCCGCTCCTTAGGACGCGCACTGCCATCATGGACCCATTTACACACACTGTCTTGTGAAATTGAGGCGGTCCTCAATAACCGCCCAATTACTTTTGTTTCGGATGAGAAGGATGGCCCCCTCCCCCTACGCCCTATTGATTTTTTAGTCCCTCGGGGTCAAAATGTTTTAACGGAGCCAGAGGAACGCGAGCAACCCTTCCTTCCTTCCTCCTCTGAAAAATTAGCTCATCTTTGGTACGTGACCAACGCGTCACTTCGCCGTTTTTGGCTGTATTGGAGCCGGGAATACCTTTTAATTTTGAGGGGGCGGACCCAGGACACACATCGGGGACCGAGAATTTTTGTACCAGGATCTCCAAAAATTGGGGACATTGTTTTGGTAGAAATGGAGGAATTTCCCCGAAATTTGTGGCCCCTGGGAAAAGTCCTGTCCCTCCACCCACTTAATCAACCCCGTAGCGCCAAAATATTAATGGGAAATGGGAAGGATCTGGAGAGACCTGTTAACCGATTGGTCCCGTTGGAAGCCTCTTCCGAATGGCATGAAGAAGAGGCACTCATCCCGAACCCATCCCCAGAAGAAGGGGCAGAAGGGACGGCGACGGAAACAAATGGCCTTCCTCCTATCCCCCCCGTAGAAGAGGAAGTGTTGGAAGGAGAAGAAAGAATTGGAGAGGAGGCAGGACTGATGAGTGACCATTACGGTATCCTCCCCGTAGAAGGAAGACCGATGGAGGGGGAGGGAGAAAAAAGAACCCACCCATCTCGGCAAAAGAAGGGGGGTCCCCGTCAACAGTATAGTCCAGAACCGCAAATTAGGAGGGCTCCCCGCAATACTTTACCCAAACCCATCCAATTTAATTGGGCACCACGCCATCCCCTTGCCACTGCAATTTTGATTATTTGCGCCATAGCCGTTTGCGGCGGCAGCACCCCCCGCCTCCTTACCTGTGCTGAACAAGGGGTTTGGGTGTTTCTTAATCCAAAAGCAGATGGGGCACTTGTTTGCTGCGAAGGAATATGTAGCAGTCGCAGCACACGTACTCCATATTTACTCCCCCTCCCCCCAGATTTACTAGCTAGTGGGTATGAATGCCATGTTTCTTACACTCTAGCGGGGGACAAGTATAGCTCCCAAACTCAATGTGAACCTGTAGCAGGTTTCGCCCTAATAACCTGCTACTTCTGTTGGGAGCGCCTCTTAAATCCACACTGCTCTCCTTTTCTCCTCGCATTTGCGCTTGGAACAGGGCTGGGAGCATTAGGCATTCTTTTGTGCCTTGCCTTTTTTGTGTTCCGCGCCCTGAAGAAGAGGGGCTTAAGGGTGCATTGGACCGGGGCATGTCCGGACATTTGCCGTAGGTGTTTCCGACGTGGAAGACCAGAACCCAGTGTGTTCTGGTCCAGGGCCCCATCCACTACTGAAGATTTTGGGGAGGAGGACGAAATTTTATTCCAACGGGAACACATGGTGGGTGAAGGATTGTCACGCCCCTTGAGCTCAATCAGTACGGGAAGGGAATCTGGGGACGAATCTACCTCTCGTTCCATATCCCCGGGAGAAAGAGAGGGAGTACGTCCCCGCCGCCTGACCCGGTTAGGTTATGCCCTTTCCCCATCACTACTCTGCCTCCTGCTCCTCTTCCTCCCAATGCCGATCCGGGCTGGGCTCGAGGTAACGTCGATCTCGGCAGAGACTGAAGAATGCTCGGTCGACCACAAACGCACCCATTGCCAATTTAATAGTGTCACATCCCTAACTTTGTTGCCAGTAGGGCAGCGGGTGGAGTTGGTCTTCCACACCCCACATACAGTACCCATGGGTAGCCTATTTTTCGTTGTCCAAGAATTAGCGGTTCATTGCGTTAAAGAAACGAGGACATGGACACGCAATTTCCGGGTAAATGTGTCCGACCCACCCGTCTTACGGTGCCCCTCCGCGGGATCGTGTTCTGGACCAAATTGTGCCCGCCTCCAGCCCAACCAATCGATACCTGAGTTGAAAAAGTTCGAGAGCTATCCCGGAAACAACTACTGTGGAGAGGCATCTGGGTTTATCAGGAGGGGATGTCTCTCTCCTTCATACGCGTGCTTGTTCTACCGCGTTATGGCCATCCCATCCTCCTCCTTATCTTATGAAATTTTTCATTGCCCCTCATGGCACTTCCTCCTACAACTCCGACTCGAATTCGAGCATCAAAATAGCTCTTTCTCAGAAGAAGTGAGTCTCCTTCCGGGAATCACTCATCACTGGCCGACTGCCAATCTGTCTCTCACCTTTTCTCCCCATGGGCTACCTCCCTTACCGATTTTGGGAGGGACATTTATCGGTAACAAATCCCAGGG
>JAQIYK010001258.1:0-10284 GCA_034700465.1 Rotylenchus robustus | reverse complement strand
TGGCCCCCCCCCCCCGTTAGTACACTAGTACTCAAATGGTAGGCAGTTGGGTCTACCCCTTTTTCACATATTTCTTTCGTTCCGATAGACGAAATAAATCGGCAAATAAATCCTGCTCGGAGAAAAAGGCTATATATTGGTGGTTATTGGATGGAACATTAAAACTTTGTGACAACATTAATGTTTTTAGTTTATTGATTTCTTGGACAAAAAATAATGACAAGTAGAAATATTTGTATGAAAAACATTTTATAGGGGCTTAAGGATTGTGTCGGCGTAAAAAGCAAGAAAATCTTGGGGAGTGAAGAACAGATTACAGATTGATAAGAAAACGCACACCCAATTACCGCGTTAGGTTCAAAACTGTTAGGGTTTAGAGTTGAGTTTTGACTAATTTTGAAAACGTCTTTCCATTGTTTCTCTCGACAATAGTTTCCTATGTGAAAATTCGGTGTGCTTTACATTTAAGTTCCATCATTCTTTATGCATAAATGTCATCCCTTAATATTTTAAAGGTGAGTTGAGATATGAACCCGCATTGAAATGACATAATAAAATAACATGAAACTGGTGGATTGGAGGGAGGGCATTGGAGCCAACGCAAGGTAAAGGTAAACCCATTGAGAAAGGCAAAATGGAGTTGAATGACAAAAATTGAATTGAATAAACTCATTTCGATCGCCTTAAGCTGTGATTCGTCACATTTTGAAAGGAATTACCGTTTTATGTGAGAAAGACTGGATCGGAGTGGCGGCGATACACATTGTGAAGCTTGAGTTGGGTCAGGAATGCTTTCTCAAGAGAGTGGTGAATGCTTTTTTGGGTTAGAGAAAGCTTGGAGTGGGGCAAGATGGAAGAGTGGTATAGTCAGATTAATTTTGAAATGGTAAAAAAGAACAGCTAATAAGAGCAACCGTTATCAGGCTTTCAACGATTTTAATGTTAAGGGATCAGGAGGACCGTTTAACGATTTGCCGTTAGTGTTGAAAATTCATTTAGACAAAAATGGATTCAGGAATTTCGATACTTTAGAAATTCCAGTTCTCAATTGTTACAATGTTATTGGCTATGTGAAAAGTATTCTGGACGAGATACAGAAAAGTGATAATGGTTAGAAATCGAGGAAAAATACGATTTCTGGCGATTTTTTTAGCATGGTTAGGCATGAACAGAAAATAAAAGGCCAGACTGCCACAAATTGAAAGAATGAAAAAGGGCGAAGGAGAAACAACTATTAAGGGAGTAAAAGAACTCATCTCGCCGAAACTACTCCCATTTGTTTTTGCTGTTGCTGTTGACTTGGTCCAGGTTCCCCTTGTGTTCCACTAACGGCTGCTTCCGCATTCATGGACGATGTGATCGATATACCAGCCAAATTGCTGCACGATGAAGAGGCAGTTCGTTTGATGTGATTCTATTTAGAAATAAAAAATAGAAAAAGAATTCAATAAAAAATGAAAAAATTCATTCGTTGAAAAAATCGTTGAAATTGAATTCGTTGAAAAAATGTTTCATTTCTCTTTCAGTATTCCTCTTTTTTACCCAAATTTAAAGTATACAAAATTTAAAAAATGCCTCCTATTACCAACATTTTATTTGGTACTTGTTAATTAACGGGGGGCATGAAAATAAAAAAACCAAAAATTGTTGTAAGTTTTTTTCAAACCTACAAACGGTCTAAAATGCCCTAAAAAGAGAGCTTAAAATTGGTTTTAAACCACAAAAAGTGGTTTTAAACCACTTTTTGAACTTTTTTAAAAATTCGAAAATTTCGGGTTTTTGGCCCAAAAACCCTCAAAAACCACGCAAAATGCCATTTCACCACACCAAATCGCAAAAAAATGACAAATAGTTTTTTGGCCGTTTTAGGGGTTCTCTGACTGTTTGTAGTGTACTTACACATTTTTGGTTTTGCCCCCCCCCCGTTATTTTCGTGCCCCCCGTTATTTTCATGCCCCCGTTAATTAACAAGTACCTTTTATTTAAGCAAAAAATTAACCTGCAAATCAGACACATACAATGGAGGCACAACCTGGGCGCGTTCTAAAGGTAGCCAAATTTAATTAGTTTTTAGTAAAAAGATAATAAAAACTAACCACAGTTTCTAAGCAACTCTTTGAAATTGTAACGGCGTGGGTCCACACGCTGTGTTAACCACCAATGGCGTTTTGCGTCAACCACCGTCGCACGACATTTAGGATCTGGTTGAAGCAGCCAACTTAGAACCTTTAATTCATTTTAAGTTTTATAACAATGTTTAGAGTAGAGACCGGACTATATTGATATATCGATGATAATTATCGATATATCGTATCGGAAATTTTACATTATATCGAATATCGATCGAATTTGTTTTAGTAAATTTTGGTAAAAATTTAAAATAATAGAATTTTTTTTAATTGGTCATTTTTCCCTAAAATGCTAATTTTTCTGCTCCAATGTTCTAACTTTTATTCAATTTTACTCCAACCAAGGGCGTTGCCAGGAATTCATTTTGGGTACCTCCAAATTTTTGGCGACCTTTTTTTATTCGCGCCGAAAAGTCGATTTTTAGGGGTCCATTTTTATTATTGCACCGAAAAGTCGATTTTTAGGGGTCTATTTTTGGTTTGAGGGATTTTCACTGATTTTTGGGTCCATAAGGGGAAATTCTATTGAAAAATCATATTTTCGCGGTGCCGATAGGCGCCGCAATTTTACTCCAACCAAGGGTGTTGCCAGGATTTCATTTCGGGGGGGGGGGAAGGGCTTTTTTGGTATATTTTCGTGAATTTTGAAAACAAAAGGAGGGATCCTAATAAAATAAATTAATTTTTGGCATTTCGGGGGGGGGGACCCCCTCCCCCCCTTTGGCTACGCCCTTGACTCCAATAGCAATTTTTAAGCTCGGCTTCGCCGGTCATGATCATAAAATTTGTGGAAAATTGCAACTTGATAATGTTTTTTTAATTCAAGTTCTTAATTTTGCTAACCCCATCACAACAGACTGTCAGTAATTGGTAATTTTGATAGCAGCAACCGAAGGTGCAAAACCACATTGATAGTTTTTGGTTGTATTTTTATAACCTTTTTTGGTATACTTGATTTCTTTTTTTCTTGCGATTTATTCCAGCAAATAAATAAAGAAAAAGGAAAGCGATGCTTGTGAATTTTTGAGTTTTTTTAAAGAACTACAACAAAAATTGGTAGAAATCTGAAAATATCGAATATCGTCGATATATCGAATTTTTTGGACCGATATTTTCAATATTCGATATTTTTCGATAATATCGTTCGATATATCGCATCGATGTGGGTGTCCGGTTTCTAGTTCAGAGAGCCTACTTGGTAAAGCCCTTCTGAAATGTCCCATGGAAGCTCAATTTCTGCTTGTACAGTTTCCTGGGCAGATCGGAATGGATTTTCGAAGAAAACTAGCGTGTAGAGCAAGATGCCCATTGACCACATTTCTAGTTCCGGACCCAGATACTTGTTGCCAGTGAGTACTAAAAAAAGATAATTTAGGTAAAAATGTAAAATAAAAATATATTAATAGCTTTACCTTCAGGTGAACAGTACTCCATCGTACCACAAAAAGTGGAGAAAACAATGCCTTCGCCGAAAAATGCAGCTGAGCCAAAGTCGATAAGTTTGCAACAAAAGCTCTGATCGATTATCACGTTCTCATCCTTCAGATCTCTGTGAACAATATGATTTTGATGAAGATAATCGACAGCACTGACAATCTAAATGATATTGATGTTGAGGACTATAAGAAAATAAAAGGAAAACCTGGCGGAAAATGTAACTGATTAGAGGTTCATCCAACTTTGGCTGATGATCGATAAACTCGAATAAATCCATTCCACACCCACACTTTTCCATCACCAGTTGGTAATATTTCTCATTTTCAAATACATCTAACACACGCACAATGTTGGAATGGTTTAAATTCTCGAGCAAATGCACTTCAATTGGGACCATCCGATTTTCACGCTTCGGACTTTGCACCCAGCTTTCGGGCAACACTTTTGATTTGCAAATGAATTTAGACACAGCCAGCAATCCCGTATCTTTACGCGCAGCAAGTTTGACAGAACCAAAAGCGCCGTTGCCAATGAGTTGGAATCTAAATGTAAAATATATTAATATTAATGCCTATGCTTTCGTAATTTACGTGTCGTAGTATTTGGAGTACTCTCCGCAAACAGCTTCGTTGTTCTCATCTTCGAGCGTGTCGAGTGACACCTCTTGCATTTTCATTTCTGTGCTGCGCATAATTTCATCTCCTGTTATTGCTGTCTGTCCGCTGATCATTATATCGACAAAGGAGCCAGATTCGCAGTCGCAGAGACTTGACCCGCCAATGGAGAAATGTGCTGCTCGATTTGTTGCCAATGTCGTATCCACCAAAGTAGATGATGCTGGGGACAGACAAAATGCGCCTTTTTTGCCTCCCGAACGACTCAATCCGGGATAAGTTATTGAACCAGAGTTGTTGTCAACTGGTTGGTCGTCCTCTTGCACACATTCTTCGCCTAATTGGCTGATTCCGTAGTCAACAGTTCGATCAAAGCCAATACAAACGGCAAAAAGGCGAGAATGTTGTTGGATGCAACCACCAATGTTTTGAAGGGCGTCCATATCGGAAATTTCAATTTTTACCGGAATCTGTAAGTCCAAAAATTAGAGTTCAAATATGCGCTGTCAACAACCATCATTCCATCCACATGCTTTGCCAATCCATAAAAGATGCCAGGAATTATTTCGGGCTTGGTATTGATGCTCAACATGCTATTGCTAGCCTCTGCAACCAGCTTTTTATCGTTCTTAATTTGTTGAATCTGTCCGTAAAACGAATTGGTTCGTCGTCCTAGTGCTCTACGAGCCGAGGTCAGCTCCTGAGTGAAAAGGCATGAGTTTGAGTGTGAAACTGTAGGCAAGTAGGGCGTATCGCTTGGAGAACATTTTTGCGAATCATCATGGTGTTCATTTTTGTGATGCTGGATAAGAGAATGTGCCACTTCCATGTATTCGAAAAAATGTGGTATCACATCCGTAATATCCTGAATCGAGTTTTGATTATTAATTTCACATAATATACAAACCAATTTTATGGAGTCCAAATTTGTGCCACTTTGTTTGTGACTAAAATCTGCTACCTCTTCATCAAATTTCATGCCCAATAATTCGCGAAAGAAGTTCTCGTTGTAAGAATACACCACCCCTGATTCGGTGAGAGTAACAACACCGTTGATGGATGCCAGGGATCGAACTTTGACTTCGTATGAATAAATTGCGCCAGCTGGAAACCAAATACAAATAAATTTTGATGAAGCAGCGAATCACTCACATTCCTGATCCTTTTCTGCGCTCACAGTTACAGAGAAAGGTACTCCATTGTGTTTGGTTGTCGATCCGCAACACAATTGCTCCTCGGATTCCCACTCCGTTCCGACCTGAATAATGTTCATTATGGGGTTGTGTTTCTTTTTCCCGCTTTATCACATTTAATGACGGAATCAAACGTTGTATTTCGGTACCAAATAACCGATTCGTGCAATCATAACCAAGCACCGCTGCGAAGGCGTCATCAACGCGAAAAATCCGTCCCTGAATAAGAATATTGTCTCACACAGCGTAATAATAATACGGTGGTAATAAAATGCGGGGTTTATTTGTACCTTTGCACCGAGAATAACTGAAGCAAAGAGAACATTGATGGGCTCCATGAGGATCAACCAGCGGTTGTTCCCGTTCTGCTTGTCTTTGTTGTTGTTCCCCTGCTCATGCTGGTCAAGATGACCGTTCAGCAATGCATGGCAGTTTCCATTGGTCAAAGCCATCTCTTTAACCTCTCCGATGACCATTGGAGTTGGCCTATTGAAATTGTTGCTGTCTGTGCTGCTATTGGAAATGGCGGATGATGTGTTCGGAAAAATCTCGCATTGATACTGGCGGCGGAGGAACCCCTTCTGAAAAAGATTAGGCTGGTTGTACAAATAAAGCTGCAATTATCATTTCATGCAATATAACCAAAAAAATACGAATAATTAAAACGTTTGTCGTGAAAAATATATTCACTCCATTTATATTAGACTTCTGACTCAATACAATTTTTACCTGTCGTGGTTCATCGGCCGTTCCTGAATCAGTGACTGAAGGGCTAATGGGGATGACCACAACGGTGTTCTCCGCCCCACAATTGCTGTTTCGCTTATGTACTCCCGCTTGGACCATCGTCGCCGGTGGCGTTTGCTCTCCGCCCTCTCGGCTATTTTGTAGATGAGAACGGTTCTCCTGTCGTTCTTCCTCCCACTGCTGCTGTTCAGGGGCTCCCTCTTCTCCACTTCCTCCTTCGACGAGCTGCTGCTTTGCTGCCGTGGGTTGTGCGCTGCTGCCCACGGACGAATCAGGCTCATTCAATGGGGACGTGAACGAGTCTGAGTGAAGTCCTTCCTCCTGTTGATGCCTCGCTTTTTTGGTTTTGGTAAACTCCGCTTCGCTCGCGTCGTTTTTCGCTCTCGATAATAAAGAAGACTAAACGGAGAATACATTATCACATCTGGTACACAATAATAACATATGAAACACTATCACTCAATTAACTACCCGGTTTTTGAAAAATATCAAATCATGTTTCAGGATTCTGCTAAATTTAAAAAAACCTGCTTTAACCTTTAACCTGCTTTTTTTTGCCTGCTGTTTTTTAAAAAAAGTTAGAAAAAATTAGGCAAGATCTGGGAAATTTGTTTATTTTACTGTGATCGACTAGCTCCCAATGTTATTCTAAAAAATAATATAAGAACACAACATTTTATATCACTCTTTTTTTATATCACACTCACAACAATTTATATCACTCTTTTTCTGGGAATAATCTTGCCGATCTCCATGTGTTATATAGTTTAATTTTAATTATTTTATTTTTGCTCTAAACCGTATTTTATTTCTTATCCCGGGGCTTGGTTTCCACTTCATCTTTATAAATAATATCCCAGCGTTACCGTGAAAGTATCTGATCTGCTTTGTTGTTGCTGGTGTTCCTCCTCAAGCACCTCGCACAATCGAGGCGAATATCCGACAGTGCCTGGACAACAGACAGCCGTCGATTGGGTCGATGTATGCTGTTGAGATTTGATGTTTCTCTGTAGAGACGACGTTGATGGATGCGTGGACTGCAAGTCGTTTTGCACTGATAAGATATTACACTGCTGCTGGAGAGTGTTGTTAATGTTAAGTGCCAAATGTGTTGGATGATGAGACACTTTGTTGGCGCTGAAATGGGTAAGTGTTACTATACTTTTTTCCTATTTATTATAAAATTATAATGTAATATATTCATGGTAAATCCCCATTTATTCTATCTTATGTTTTCGAGTCGATCGTTTTCTAAATTCATTTAATTTATTTATTAATGATGATTTTCATTTTCCAAAATGAATTTGGTAGTCGTCTATAGGCGAGTTCGTCTACTCAGCCAAAAGTGGCGAGTTCGTCTACTGGCAAAATACTTCAAAAATAAAAAATATTACTTCAAAAATAAAAACAAAAAAAGAACAAACGACTTGTTTCGCTTTCTTTGGGACTAAAGAAAGGGACTAAAAAAGTGACTAAACGGATAGAAAAATGCATTTTGGCGAAAAATTTTCGCGAATTTTGAAAACATAAGAGGAATCCTATTAAAAATTTTAATTTTTGGTATTTCGGGGGGGCGGCTTCGGCCATTCTTGCCCCCTCGTTATGGGCCTGAATCTGAACATGAAAGGAAATGCGATTAAACAACTCAGTAATGATAATACAGACTGATATGAACAATATTTTGAAAGAAAAAAGTTGGTTTTTTAAATAAATTTATGGATTTTATAGGGAAAATTTGGTTACGGTGAACACCCGGTGAACAGGGGGTGCGGGGATCACCGTCACCGCTACCCCTTACCACCGCGAAATCCCGTCTCCGCCTGCGGTGGCCGAACCCTATTTAAATGTTATAAAAATTTATGGAAATTAGAAGAAACACGTAGTCATTTTTACGTTTCTGTTACCTTTTAAAAAGTTTCATATGTGGGCGGCTATTTGTTTTCGCTTCAATGCATGGTGGAAAATTTGGTTAAATTTAACCGAGTCAGTTACACCCGACTCCTTTGGCCGGCGCGTCACTAATAAGGGAACCTCCCATCATGTGGTTTTTCAAACATGTTGGAGCCCAAGCAAACCATAGTGCATTTTGAATCCCGTGAATTTAACGAAAATCTTGCTAACGAGACGCGAAATCAAACTATTAACGAAAGATTGATTGTTTTAAATCTTAAAAATATATTAATTTAAAAATTCGAATAAACTGAAGTGAAAATTCGAATAAACTGTGAAGTTTAAAACTGTGAAGTGATAGCGGTGCAATTCAGATACGGAATTGTTCATGCTGCTGTGAAACGGGATCTTTGGAAGCCCGTGTGATGGTTCCGCTGAAGAAATGTGATTGAATGAATTAATGGTTATTCCATTCACGTGTATGAGCGGGCGAAATTTTGGATCTTCAATTCCAACTTCTATATTTGTCTTCCCGTCCAGATTGGTTACTGGGGGTCCGGACAGTGCGTTTAGTTTTCCTATTTCAAAACCTTTTTGTAAGACCATACGAGTACATGACCAATTACGAATCCAAATCTCTGTGATACCTTCAGCATTGACTGAGACAAGAACGTTGTCCTGTTGTTGGCCATTATTTCCGTTCGGTGGATCATTATCCTGGTTTCGATTTGGTGGAGGCGGGTTGTCCGATTCCTCACCATTGTTCTTTTCTTTCGCAACTTCTTTTTCCTACTATAAGTCAGTTAAAATGGCACTATTATGACCAAAAACCTTTTCCTGATCAATAAGAATATTATGTTCTGGCACAGTTGTTCGATGTCCCGTTCTTACCGGTTTATTCAACAATTCTCTTGAAAGGGACTAATGAATTGGCATCATTGAGAGAAAAAACCTTATACTTTCCGGCCTTTTTCTGACCGTCCGCAAGTTCCGACTCAGTGCTCTCTTCGAGCTGTTCAACTTCTAACTCGCCGTCAGTAGATTGCTTATCTTCGATGTCTTCATCATCGAGATTTTCGTCATTAAGCTCCGGAAGAAATTGTTCAAATTCATGGTCCGATTGATTGGTTACAACCTTAGGATCTACTGTACTCTGAGTGTATTCGGCGATCGGATTGCTCGGTGTACCGTCGATGACACGTTTAGCAGTTTGCTCGAGATGTTTTTTAGACATGCGCGCGATTTTATCGTCTAAAATATCCGTAACCGCCGATTAATTGGTCAATATTATCCGACATAACAATAATATTTTGATCTGTAACAGATAAGGGACCGTTAATCTTAGTCTCGACCATTTGTAAAGTGCTGTTTGTTTAATTTGGGTTTGTTGGCGGGTCTACGCCCTTACAGCCCTCGCCGTTTGAGAATGTTGCGCGCAGTCCTGGTGGGGAATATGACGCCGAATGTGACACGCGCCCAGGCAGCCACAGCCGATGCCGACTTGTTCAGGTCCAGTTTGATTCGTCTTGCGATGGCCCGATCGTGCCATTCCGATGTTTTTCGTGGACGTCAGGGATTTGCTCGTCTGCTGACATCGCCTTCCAGTTGGTGTCGCTTGAACAGCCTGGACACTGTGGTTGAACCCGATCGTGCCATTCCGATGTTTTTCGTGGACGTCCGGGATTTGCTCGTCTGCTGACATCGCCTTTCAGTTGGTGTCGCTTGAACAGCCTGGACACTGTGGTTGAACTGCTGGGCCACCGCCCTGTCTGTTTGTCCCTGCTCTTTTGCCCGTACAATTGCTTCTTTCAGAGGAGTTCCCAAATAATTATTGTTAGGCATTGTTTAGGCTATAAAATGAGAACAATAAGTTATGTCTGATGATTTTGTTTTGTCCCCGAAAATGCGCTTAAATGTTTTGGTGCAATACTTTTTCCGGGTAAATTTTGAATGTAGAGCAGTTGTGCCGGATAAACTCGTAAAATATATTTCGTAAAGAAAATTTTGAGAAAAACGCGATTTTCAAAAACGCACATTTTCGATTCGGAATAATGCGTGTACGTTTTGAACATGTTGGAGTGCATATTGGCCAAAACTCATGTTTTTTACTAATAAATGAGCTTCGCGACCAATTACAAAGTTGTTCAGCGTCAAATTCTGCATCGGATAGGGTCTTCAAATGTTGGTACCTGAACGTCTTCAACTTGTTGGGCACAACATGCGCAGTCCGTGAAGTTCAAGACGTTCGACCATATCAGCTAGCTTCAACAACCT
>JAQIYK010001257.1:0-10287 GCA_034700465.1 Rotylenchus robustus | reverse complement strand
CTTCTGGAACTTCCCTTTTTGGGGGAGTATTGAATAATAGAATCCCGGGGTTGCATTAGATGGAATACGGTATATTCGGCTATATAATATTTAAAAGTATTATTATTATTAAAAATGATAATAATATAATTATTATATAATAATTAGCATCATGTTTTTCCTGCTTTATGCTTTATACGACTCATTTATTACCTTAGCTACTTTTGTTTCGATCAGAAAAGCAACAACTTTTCGGGTGTGGCCGACTCGTCGGAGTTGGCAGTTCGCCAAAGGGCAAACCAACTCCGAATTTTGGTCCAATGCGCTGTCCAATTTGTGGTCTTTCAGCTTCCCGGCATTTACTTTATGCTCACAATCAGTTAATAATAATAATAATTATTATTATTATTATATAAGATATCGTATGGTATATGGTTTATTTTATTATTTGTTTGTTATTTTAATTATTTCTAAATATTTGGAATTATTAAATTAAATGTTTAATTTTCGCCATTTAAGACGAGGACATTGGCACAGTGACGATGGAAAGGACGGGGACTGTGTCCATTCTGATGGGTTTGATTTGCGGAGTCAACCCGATCATCTACACGATACTGTTACCGTACGCATTTTTGCAAAATATTTTATTTGAATTAATAATTATTAATTAATTGAATTTAATGCAAATTGAATCATTAGTTAATTAATACAAATTAATTTTAATTTTATATGCAGAAAATTCCGTCAGAAATGCTTCGCGGATTTTGTTGGCCTTTGGCACTTTGTAATCGGGAAAAAAATTCAAAATGTGGTGAAAGTGGCACCGGCAGCCCAACTAATGACTTCTGAAGTAGCCAAAACAAGAAAAATGACAACGAATTGAAAAAAAACATTTTATTTATTTTTTATTATTTTGTATATTTTGTAATTATGGCAATTGATAAAACAACACTTTTAATATCCTAAAAATGTAAATTATACGATATTTAAATTTTTATTTTTTAAATTATTAAAAGTTGAATTTTTGCCTTTTAAATGGTAATTAATTAAAGTTGAGTATAAATATTCATTAATTTATTAATTCCTTTAGGGCTCATATTTTTGTGAACCATTTTTAAATATTTAAATTAATTTAATATGAATTTTGAATTAAATTTTTTTGAATTTTTTTTATAATACAAATTAATTCTAATTTTATATGCAGAAAAAAAGTATGAATTTGCTGTCTTTATTCTTTTTCGCTTAGCCCGGACTAATAAAAGAATGAAATTTAACCAAAAAAAAATGTCATTTTAAAATAAATAAACAAAAACAATTTTTGTTGGGTAAATAAATACATAAATATTTTGGTCAATGTTTATAAAATAAAAATTAAATAAATAAATAAACATAGGAAAAGGAAGCGGAAAATAATCACTTATTACGATGAGATCGACAAAGTTTTGAAGGGTTTTTGTGGAGATAAAATTAACAAATGCATAAAATAGGGTTATTTAAATTCGGAATAAATACAAAATTATATTAAAATAATTAATAAAAATAAAATAAATATTCGATGAACATTTGGGGAAATCTACCGATCATTAATAGCAAATACACATATATGCAGGTAAAATAATATCTGATCTGATCAAAGCACCAGAGTACTGGGATTGCATGGCTAAAACAATAAATATTTAAATATTTCAAAAATTAAACAATTAATTTAATCCAAATTAAATGCAACAATAAAATAGGGTAATAATAAAGCGGGGAAGATATCCCCAGCAGGAACATATCCCCACCCTTTTCGAAATTAGAAACCCTGCTTTTTGATCATCTTTGAAGACATTGACTAAAGCAACTTGTTGTGCAATAAAATTTAAAAAATTATTTTTAACAAAAATGGCATTTTTGCATTTTAAAAATTTTTGGAAAAACAATTTTCAAACACCTAAAACCCTAAACCTACCGGATATGTGATTACGTTGGCATAAGCAAATCGAGTAGCAAATTAATAATGTGTTTTGTTTGATCAAATTGTTGTTGTTGTTAAGTCGACTGTTGTCGCTGGTTGTTGTTGTTTGTCTCCTCTCCCGTCGTCCCCCCGCTGTTCCACATCCAAATCCGTCCCACCCCGTCCCCCACCAACACCGTTCGGTGATCTTTGGTTGGTCGAATTGCGGTGATCGGCGCCGGCTGCGAATTGCCCGCCGCGAACGCGGTGTGCTCACTCAGAATTCGCCTGCAACAAAATCAAATTTCCAACTCATTTTTCAAAAAAAAAATTCTGAATTTTCGGTAGATCTAATCAAGTTCCGATTTCTGATAATTGTGATTTTATTTTTTGCAGCTATTGTGGGACAAACCCAGCAGTTTAGGTCTTAATTTGGCATTAAACCGACCGTATTTTTGATGTATATCCCATGTTTATTCTCCAAAATACATGCCTCAATCGTAGTGTTCGTCTCCATTGCACATCTTCCATGCCCTCCGGGCACAACTGCACTTGTTGCGTTTGTTGCGAGTTGCTGTTGTTATTACTGGGCGACTTTTGTGTCTGCTGTTGTTGTTGAGAGGATTGGCGACTGAAGGAACTGCCGATGGACGGCGTGTGGAGGGGCGACGAGGCCTGATTGTAGGATTGTTTTATAATGCTTGTTATTGGATATCCAACCAACAACTCCCCCATCATTTCTAGGATATTACCCCACTATACATAAATTTCCAAGAATCTTATTGCAGCGGATAAACCAAAATCCAAACCCAAATACCCGAAACCCAGAATTTTTCAACAAAAAAACCGACCTCATCAGCAATTCGTCAATCCGAAAAACTGATTCGACTTTTTGCCCCCTATCCACAACCCCAACTCCACCTGTGACTCCATTGATGCGGACTCGCCCGACTTTGCAGTTGCCCACCGATGGCTATGCTGGTGGTGTTGTTGGATGCGCTGTTGGCGTCGCAATAGGTGCTCACGGACCGATTGCTGATGGCCCTGGACCATCTCTGGCGAAGTTGCACATCTGAACAATCATATTTTGGCAAATTTAGTCACCCAATTACCATTAATTATTCAAAAACTGAAACACAAATTAAATCTAATTAATAATAAACAATAAGTCTTGCCTTGAATTGTCTTCATTTTGGCAGGTTGCATGTGCACTGTGCATGTTGGCCCTTTCCAAGGAGTACATTTTGACAAGCCCGTCGCTGGTGCCACACAATATCACATTATTCTCATCCCAATCATTGGCCTTAAAATGTACTCAATTCAAATTCACTTAAAAAATGCAACATACTAAAAAGTGTTATTGCTTGGTAAAGCTGAAATTTATGAACCTTACCCATCCCCGACCATTTGATCAAAAAATCCAAAAAATATAAAATATTTTGTAAAAACTAAAACACAAACAGTTGAAAAGGCGATGCATAGCACCAGACTGGACACGTTGGAGAACAGGCCACTGCTGTCCAAGGTGTTCATTACGGCCAACGGAATCCCGTTAATGGTCCACAAGTGGAGCCAGGCACCCGATGCCGTACCAATGTCGCCCTTAAACAAAATAAAAATGGGAAAAGCGAAATCCGAACAAAAATTTGGGTATTCGGTGGACATATATTAATATTAATATATCAATCAAGCATGGGTACTGGGTACTATTAGGCTTGTCCAACCTCGAATTTCATAATATTTTTTCTATATATTTCCATTTCCTCCGATGTTCGAATAGATACCTTTGCCTCATTTACCGCCACCGCGCTGATTGGGCCGGCATGGGGCGGAAGCTGGCGGATGAAGCTCAGTTGGGTCAAATGCCAAACAATCACGCGCCGATCGCGACTTCCGCTGACCAACACATTGTGTGCTGCGCTAGCCGCAATCGCCGTGATAACGTCCGCGTGTGCGCTCAGTGCCTTTTTGGGAGAAAGACGCGCATTTTGGGCGGATTTGGAGGAGAGAGACGAGGGGAGGGCGGAGGAGACGGAGGAGGAAGAGGTGGACGGGGCTAGCGAAAGGGACCACACCAGGATGGTACCTTGAAGGTAAATTGAAAAAAAACACCAAAAAATATAAAACAAAATTCACCGGTAGACAACCCGGCGAACACCTGTCGACCGTCTGTTGTAGCCATGCATGTTATCTCATACACATCATTCGTCTCCAAAATGCAAGTCGACTTAAAAAAATTAAAAAAGGTTAGGCACGTAATATTAAGTTTATCTTTTTTTATTCGTAGGTCAATTTTAAGATTTCAACCCCCATAGTTTAGGTATATAAACTGGAATTACCGTAACTTACTAGTAAATAAATTCCACTATATTGGGCGAATAGAATTTACGAAAATTTGCTTTGAATATAGGATCTGCGAAAAATAATATGTTTATTATTCCAAAGTTTCGTAAAATTTTTCAATATTTGTATTTTCCGGTAACGGCAACTCCGTTTGTGTTATACGGAAAAGTGAAAAGTTGCAATTTTTTATTTCCCGGAGAGTCCGTGAAAATGTTTCACATTTTGTGTTTTCTGGAAAACTCCGTGAAAAGTTGGAATTTTTGTATTTTCCGGAAACTCCGTGAAAATGTATCATTTTTGTATTTCCAGAATGTTATTGTAATTTGGATATTAAATAATTAAGTCAAAAATAATTTAAATAATATTTGCGTATACGAAAATGGATATTGTATTTGCTTTTTATTTACCTTTTCGTGTCCCACTGCCCCGAAGCGGATGGACCGGTCGTGGAATCCCCAGGCGAGGAATGAACAGGGCGGCACCAGCACTTTGTTCTGTTCCAACACCACCACCTGGTTGCCCCGTTCCCCTGCCAATATGTCCCCAACTGCGCTGCGCAACTCCTTCACTGGTCGCGGTGCAACCCACAGGGATTCGGGCGCGTGATAGAACAGTTTGGTGGCACTGACACCGGGCGCCACGCATACTAACGCGGATGGAGATGCCCCATTTGGACCTTGGTTGCCTTGAGTTCCTGAATTTTGTTTTGAAAAATTTTAACGAATTTAAACTTTTTGTGAATCAACAAAAAATTAAAATTATATTTTAAAATGGATGCCTTGAATCTTTCGCTGGGGATGAGGTTTCTTGAAAAGCTGTGAAGGAATTTGTCCAAAGTTGTTGATGAATCCGAGCGTGGCATTCCGTGTCAGCGGATCCTCGATGGACTCAATGTCGATGCTGGTCTCGTAGAAAAGGTGGTGGAACACATTGTTCGCTTCCCGAGCAGCATCGCCTGAAATATTTTTACTGACAAAAATTATCCAAATTCAATTTTTTGATTTAATTTTTTATCAACAACGACATTATTGATCAAAAGTATACAAATTTGAATATTTTTATGTTGGTTTTTATTTTTACCCGTCTGTTTGTATCCGAAGATCAGGTCGATCCATTCGTGCAGATGTTCCGACACGAAATCACATTCCAATGCCTGTCGGTGCAGTCGTACGAACTCGAATGTGTCCCCGTGTGCCCACGCCGGCAACATCACATGGTCGAGCTGTACCCCACTCTGTTTGACACCAAGATCAAAGGCATTTTGGTTGAGGAACATTTCGGGAAGGTAGAAGAACTCCGGGATCAGCTCCTTCACATCCGCCATGTTGTTGCGCGCTGCACTCCAAAAAGCGTCTCCCACGGAATGGAACATCCGATCCGCCAGGTCAAAATGACCGCCCTAAAATCCGCGTAATAAATTGATTTAAAATTATTTTAAGTTCGGACTTGAAGCTTCAGAAATTGTTGCGTGAACGGCTCCAATCGGACCAAATATGAAAGCACAATCATTGCACTGCTATAATGGGTTCCGTACATATACGGCGGTGTCCCGCTCGGGTCGTCCCATTCACGAAAGCGTTTCAGAAACTGAGCAAGCCGCTCGGAATTTAGGGCACCTAAATAAACAAAACAAAAAAATCAAAATTTAGCAAATTTGGGAAAATGGTACGGGGAACGAATGAAATTTGCAAAAAAATAGTATTTACAAAAATCCATTGGGTTTTAACTCACCCATTGGCTTGCTGAGATCGCGGAATGTGTGCGGGTCTGTCAAGTCCAGACGTTCTGAGTCGTAGTCAGCCAGCACCCACGGGAATACCGGGTACTGGCTGAGGTCATTGTAGGATCTGCCGGCCAACGTGTTCAGGTACATAAGGTAGTGGAAGTTGGAGATGTCCCGGCGCTGCCATTTGTGTGTGATGGACTGCTGCTGCTGACCGCTCAGAAATTGAGAGATCATCAAAGTCGAGCTGACCAGCGAGGAACCCCCCTCAGTGGGCCGCAACTTCTTCTGCTCGCTCATGAACTGAGCCACATCGCTGGACGCATTCTTGGCCATTGATACCAGTTTCTAAACCATAAAACAATGTTAAATTTTTCATAAATATTTTTGGAACTTTCTGTAAATCAGAATTTGTAATCTAGGTATGTTAATTTCAGTATTTATTGCTGACCTGGAACACGCGGTCCCTGACTTTGCGCGGAAATGCCAACAGAAAGTTGCGCCCGTCCGCACTGAACACTTCGAGCGCAATTTGTTGCAGAAGGTACCGTCGCTTGTGCACCTCCTTGATGTCGTCGTAGGCAAACTTGTTGCATTGGCGATTTACTTTGGTGCTTTGGGGACGAGAACGACAGCCCATCGCAATGTACGGAATGATCGGGTCGTGGAACCTATCAACCAACATTCAATGCTCAATATTATCATTTGTAATTATAACACTGTAAATCCTCCAATAGGCGTCCCACCCCCCTCCCCCCTCCTCCCCTTCGAGGCAATATTGAAAAATAGTTGCCCCGAGGCGGTTAATAAAGAGGAGAGATACGGCATTTTAACATACTGTTCTGGCAAGAAGTCCAAATCCCGTATTTCACGCGTCTTCAACAATGTGAACCCATCCACCACATAGAAATGGTACTTGCCGAACAGCAAAAGTCCTTCCATGGTATCCAAACCTTGCACCCTGGCACATCGGAACATTGAGTGCAACTGGAAACAGCAAAAACTTTTTTAAGTAAATTATTTTAAAACCCGGAAATAAATTTCGGTTAAGTTCTTTTTTGAACTTAAAAACTCAAATCATTTTTTGGCTCCCGAACTCCAAATTCTTCATGAATATTGAAATTCTGTTTGAAATTTGTTGAATCCCAGTCCATTTCTATACTTTTGATGTTTTGTTTGCCGGACCTGTTCGCCATGTTCCAGCAGTCGGAGCAGTGTCTGGTTGTCGGGTCCCTGCGCGAGTGTCTCTCCACCCGTCCCCGTCGACCTGTCCCTCTCCCTCCGTCGTCTCTTCTCCTCCTCCTTTTCCTTCTTCTCCCTCTGTTGTTGTTCTACTTCGTTCTGATCCGTCTCCGTCTTCTTTGCTTCTTCTCCTTCCCCCGTCCCTTTTTCTTCACTGTCTTCCTTCTCTGTTTCCTTTTCCTCCATTTTACCCACTATTTCCTCCTCTCCATCCTCTTCCTCTACCCCATCCTCTTCCTCATCTTCTTCCACTTTCTCTTCTCCGTTGTTGTTGTTCAACTTCGTCTCTTTTTCTCCTTCGTTCAGCTCCAGATTCTTCTCCACCATCCGCTTTATCATCGACATGTTAAGTTCTGTAACAATAAACTCATTTTTCGAATTCAATTCAATTTTGCCAATCTGTTGACCTGCCGATGGGTCAATGTGTTGTTCTGCCCCGCTATGTTCCTGCTCCCCCGAGTTCAGCATTGTACTGTTCGGACTCGGCACCATCCCGGCCTGGTAGTCCACGATCCGTTCGTCCATTGTTTCCGCCCTTTTCTCCATCATCCGTTCCCAATATGCTTTGGAATCGCGTGAAATTGCCACTTTGGCACGCAATGGTTTAGCCTCAGGTGCTTCCAAATTTGGACGGTATGGATAGTGGCGGTAGAAGTCCGGGTTCGGGACCAGTTTTCGTCGGATTCGACATGGCCCTTCCGTAACATCCAACTGGAACTTGTCCAATTTGGAGCCCCTATCAGGTCCTTAATTATTTTTGGTAATTTTTACAAAAAAAACACTGGCTAACCCCAAAGTCCACGTTCCCGGATCAGTTCCATCTCGGCGTTGTGCCACTCTTGAAGGCACCACTTCCTTACATGAGCATGCCATTCGTGGTAACGTTGGCACTGATTTCTGATCAGTTCCCGCACCAAACTGATGTGGACCTGATCATCAGAGAAATTGATTAACATTTCCAGACTACAGTCTCACATTTCCAGACTACAGTCACATTTCCAGACTACAGTCTCTCAGACAGGGTGCAGTAATTCCATGATTTTTTGGCAACTTTTGTTTTGTTTCATATATCTAGTACATTTCGGTATATTTTAACGGTAATTAAATAATCATAAAATCATCATTGTATAATAAAATCATATTATATTGTAAATCATAAGTACTGTGGATTAAAAAAGTACTAACTGCATGTCAAAGATACTATACAATTTGTACAACTGTTAATTTTTCCGGCTACCGTACCCTGATCCACATGTAGAATGTTTCCGGCTCAACCCTCAGGCGCTCATCGTCAAATCGCATCAACGCGGACAGCCATTGTTGAGGTTGTTGAGGATTCTGGAGATGATCGCTGCCTACCGTATCCGTGGTCGACTTGCGCAACTTCCTGATTCCGCTGCGTGCCACCCGGCTCAGTTTGGTCTGCAGCTGGCTGGGCAACATTTTCTGCGCGTTCAACAGGCGACCAGCGGAGGAATCCTCAAAACCATAAAAATTATAGAACATTATGACCTGCAAAAATTCAATTTTAGGCAGGCCCGTAGCTAGGGAGAATTCCCCCACCACGAAATGCAAAAATTTAAAAATTTTAGGGAGAAATACACTCTTAAGAACAAATTTTTCGAAAATTTCCCTATGATTCCCCTCCCCCAAGACGAAATTCCCCCCTCCGAAATTTGGGGCTACGGGCCTGATTTGAGGGACTACTTTAGTTAATTCTATAAATTCAAAATTTAAAAGTAAAAGTGCCTGGTGCTGCTGATGGTGCTGGGAATAGGTGCCGACGGTTTGGGAGTCGACAAACTGAAGCCATGCCCGGTTGGCCTGCTCCCCGCATTTGGCACGTGCCGTGAACAGGTCCAAATCCAGCTCGCCTCTCTTCAACCACTCCTCCAGCACCGTCTTCTTGTGCTGCCATAGAATGCCCCAAACGCTTTGGGCACAAATGGACACCTGAAAATGGATTTTTAGAATTTAACAAATAAAATTTTTAAAATTTGAGCCTAAAAATTAGTTTTTTAAATTGCGATTTTATCTGACCTGTGCAGTGCCCCGTTCCAATTCTCGGTTTCGTCGATCTTGCAAATCGAATTGGGGTCGATCGGACAGCATGAACACAAGATGCACAAGTGCTGCGTAGAACAATGGGTCAACGTTGGACTTCGGGGTCAGGAACAGCTGTTGATTCCTAATTTTAAAAATTCGCTAATTTAAAATTTTATAAAAATTTCAAAAATTGCACAAATTTTAATCACCTTACTATCTCGGCCAATGTGTCCAACACACACATTTGGGTATCCACATTGTCGATGGGACGGGACAAAAGGTACAGTATCAGGCGGAACAGCGACGCAATGTGTGCATCTGTGCACTGTAGCTGGGCGGCCGCCTTGTTCGACGCGTGCGCCTCAGCCAAAAGCTAAAAAACAAGGTTGATTTTATGTGGAAAAAATTAAGCCAGTTTCTGGAAAAAATAAAATTCTAAAATCAACCCTATAAATTTTTGGTACCGAATTTTTTATGATCTCGTTCAAATTGTCCAAAAAAAGGTTTTATTTTTGCCCAATTAAATTCAATTTTATGGAAGTTTCGTAATGAATTAATTAAAAAATAAAACTTAAAAATAGACAAATTTTTCGATTTTTTCTCTCAAAATGCTTGCCTTGAGGAAACACTTTAGGATGCGGATGGGGTTGCCCTTGTAGGTGCAGTTCCACACCGCGTCGATGACCCGCGACAGGAAGCGAACCACGTTGGCGGCGGTGTGTTCGTCGGAGGAGTGGGCGAGTCGGGCACGCGCGGAGGGGGGCACAACCAGCGGGGCCGAGTTGGCCGATTGGAGAAAGAACATTTTGCTGGCCATGAAGTGGTCCAAACACGCGTTGACCAGCTCGGTGAACAGCTGATTCTGCCGGTTGTGGGTGGGACCGTTGCAGTCCAAATACTGTAACACAAACACTACAAAACGAGCATACTGTAGGTGTATTCTGTACTGAATTCGATATTCGATGATATCGTAATTTTTGGTGTTGTATTTTGAAGTACTGTTCAAAGCCCTCGTTCT
>JAQIYK010001256.1:0-10289 GCA_034700465.1 Rotylenchus robustus | reverse complement strand
TGCCATGGTCCGACTTGATGAACACAATGCGCGAATGGGACACTTTGGCGGGCCACTTTTGGCAACGTGCTAAACACGAAAAATAATAAAAAAAATAAAGCTAACAAATTTTTGAAAAAAACGGAAAATTTGCAACATAAAATTTTAAAAAATTTGTTTTTATGTTTAAAAAATTGGATTTGTTTAATTTATTGGATTTGTTTTTCAAAAAATAAAAGCACATGCACCTTATTAAAATTTTCTTCGATTAATTAATTAATTATTTTTTAAATTTATTTTTTATTATTTTTAATTTATTTTACTGGGCGAGCATTGGGGAGAAAAGGACCAAGTCCCATTGTTGCATGTTACCGTCGAACGTGCCTTGGTGTCATGTTTGGGGTCGCACAAAATTCGGGCCTAAAAAAATTATTAAAAAATAATTTTTAAGTCTAAAAATAAAATTAAAAATTATCCACAAAAATCGAAATATTTATAAATTTTGAGCAGTAAATTTTCTCTGCAAAAATCATCAACTTTGAACCTAAAATTTTTCTAAAAAATGGTAAAGAAATTAAAATTCACTGCCAATGGGTTAAAATTTATTATTTTTCACAAAAATGAATTATATTTTTATTTGTTTTAAATTTTAAATTTCATTTTAAATTTTTTTGCCTGTGTTCCATGGGAGACCGCCTCATTTTGAGCAAATTGTTCCAGTCGGCCATTTCTGATTGGTGGAACGTGGCAACCGGCTGGAAATAATTGAAAATGAAATAAAATGATAATAAAAATATATATAAAATAAAAAAACGCAAATAAAAAAGGGGAAAAACTTTAAAAAATGTTATTATTATTATTATTATTATTAAATTTTTCATTTTTTATATTTTATATTTGCTCTAAAAGTCCCCGAGGAGTTATTTGTTCACCCTCCAAAAAGGATAAGATTTTAGAGAAGGGAGGCTAATATTTCAGCCCAATTTTTGGGAAAAAATTCCAAAAATTTTCCTCTTTTTTTTCGCTTCAAATGACTCAAATTAGCATTTTTCCGGCCAAAAAAAACGAGTAAAAAACTTTTTAAAAATGGATATTTAGAAGGAATAAAATAATTTTTACCCAAACATTTTGGTGCCACCGCACTCCACTTTCCGCTCTCCTCACATTTGGCGAAGGGTGCCCTTGGACAATTTGTTAATTCGTTAAATTTAATTTTTATTAATTAAGTTAATTAGGGGTATTTAACAGTTAATTAAATGCTAATGAAATTAATTTGGAGTAATGAGAAGAGCTGCTTAATTTGAAAATTAATTGAAGGTAATTAGCAGCTAATTCTGTAATTAACTAAGGATTCAATTAAGGGGTAATTAGCAACTCATTAATTAACTAACTAATTAAGGGTAATTAGCAACTTATTAATTAATTAAAATTAATTAATCAATCAATTAATTAAGGGCAATTAGCAACTCATTAACCAACTAATTAATTAGGGTAATTAGCAACTTATTAATTAATTAATTAAAATTAATTAATTAATCAATTAATTCATTAAGGGCAATTAGCAGCTCATTAATTAACTAATTAATTACCCGTGGTGGCTCATGCCCTCAAAGCAGCGGAACACCACAATGGCACCAAAGGCGGTCTCCTCGCCCTCAATGTATCCGTTCCAGATCACCGGCAGTGGGGGACATCGAATTTCTGTAAAAAATTCAAAAATTACATTTTCATAATTACAGACCCCTAATTTCCTTTTTTGAGATCTTAAAACTTTCAGGAAATTTCTCTATATTTAAAAAAAATCAAATTTTTAATCTCTAATTTTGCAAAAATATGGCCTTAAAAATTAAAAAATGCATTTTTTGAAATTTTCATTTTTTGGGGAAAAAATAATATCCGTTTGAGAAAAGAGCACTGGACAGAGAAGCAAAGAAAAATAAAATATTTAAAAAAATTTCCCCACAAACCTTCGCAATAGGGCTCCTGGCCGGCCCAAATACCTTCCGCCAAGCAAATGCGTTGGACCTGAATGTTTTTTAAAAATTGTTAAATTCGATTATTTGCGGAAAATCGATTTTTCCCATTATTTACTATATTACATACTGTATTACCTCTAATTCTCGCCCCCTCCTAATTTCCGCCCCCTCTAAATTCACCCCTTTGAGGGGGTATTGAAAAAATTTCACCCCCAAGAGGGTATTTGAATTTTTTCGAAATATGCATTTTGCCAAAATTTTCCATTTGCCAAAAAAATCAACATTTTTTGTTTAAAAATATCATTTTTTGGCAATTAAGGTGAAAAATGACAAAATTGCATAAAATTTCAGTTTTACTGAAAATTTTAAGGAAAAATCGCATAGTTTTTGACCAAAAATGTTAATTATTGTTAAAATCTTAAAATTCATGCCACCTCTAAATTCCGACCCCCGGAATTAGAGAGAATACGGTAGTGTATAGGTATTATATTTGAATCATTATATTTTATTATATATTTTATCATCATAGATGGGCAGAGGTTAAACCGGACCGGATTTTTGCCGCCCGGCCCGACCAAAATCGGGCCGGAAATTTCCGGTCCGGCATGGTTCAACCTCTGTAGGTGGGTACTTGTCTGTTAACGGGGGGCAAACTATTAACAGGGGAGTGGGCAAGTGCATTTTTTGGCTTTGCCCCCCCCGTTAACAGACTAGTACCCATAGGTGTTATACCTGTCCAACAAGGCGAAATCCATCGTTGCAGGAATAGGTGACCACCGACTGAAAAGTTAGCGACGAGCCGATCACTGCCCCGTGCAACGGATCTCCCGGACGGGCGCATTCCGTTGCTTTATTTAAAAACAATAATTTATGGATTACGGTAGAAAATGTAATTTTTGAAACGAATTTCCGAAGGTGATTACGGTAGAAAATAGGAATTTTTAAAACGAATTTTCGAAGGTGATTATGGTAGAAAATAGAAATTTTTAAAACGAATTTCCGAAGGTGATTACGGTAAAAAATAGAATATTTTTGAAACGAATTCTTAAAATTAAATTATTTCTTTGTTTTTTTATAAAATAATTAATAATTCCGGAAGAAAATATTTTTGAATATTTTTATTTTAATAAACAATATGATTTTGTTTGGAACAAATTTCTGAAACAAAATCATTACGGTAAAAATTGAAAAATTCGAGAAAATCTAAAATTTCACCATATTCTCAAACGATTTTGTCGATTTTTATCAGTTTTAAAAATTAACCAAAAATATTAATTTTACGTTTGCAGACGGGCTGCTCGCCACTCCATTCACCGCGTACGGTGCACCGGCGCTGCGCAGAACCTAAAATTAATTTTTGAAAAAACAATAAATCGAACATTGAAAAAATCGATCAATAAAATCGATAATCGATTTTTTAAATGAAAATCGACATTTTCAAATTTAAAAATTACCTATGATGAGGAAGCCGGCGGCGCAGGAAAATTCGACGGCGTGCGGAAATTGAAACAGGTCACCGGTGCGGAAGCCGTTCAGCGGAATTCCCTACAAAAAAATAAAAAATTAAACATTTATCATAAATTTTGATTTATGTATTTATTTTGAAAAAAAAGGAATTGAAAAATAAAAAAATATTTGTTGGAGCCAAATTTTAGGTTTTTAAGTAAAATATTGGTTAGAATTTCGAAAAAATAAAAATAAAATCGACATTTGATTTTTATAAAAAAGAGATAATTCAAAAAATGATTTTAAAAATTAATTTAAATTTTTTTACGAGTTTAGTTTTTTAATAAATTGAATCGAACCGTAAGCTCCTTAAAAATTTTAAATATTAAAAATTTCCAAAAAAAATCATACACCTTGGCTCGTTGATTTTTAGGATTTTGGACTCGTTGTTTTTATCGATTTTGTAAAAATTAATAAATAAATAAAATTCCAAAAAAAATCCATACACTCGTTGATTTTTAGGGATTTTTACAAAATCGATGTCGATTTTCGATGACAATTTTTTTAATTTTTAAAACGCTAATTTCGTTTGTTGAATGTCGATTTTTGCTCCGATTTTTTGACATTATAGAAAATCGACTATCGAATGTTGAAAACTTTAGTATTATTATTTTTTACTGGGTCCGAGCACTGTTTGGCATTGCACTTCAGCTCGGGCCCAATCCATACGGCCACCCCCTGCGCATCCAACATGCACTTTGCTGTCCCAGTACCTTGGCCAGTAAATCTGAAGAAAAAAAATCTGCAAAATTTAAATTTAATTATTTTGTTGTAAAACAGAATGAACTATCAAAAAAATAAATATTAATCTCCTAAATTTTTAAATTCCTAGAATTTTTCAAAAATTTCTTTTTTTTGGAAAATTTTCCTAATTCTACTAATTAAATTTTAAAAATATACAATAATAAAAAATAAAAATTTTAAAAAATTTTAAGAAATTTTAATAAAGTTATTTTTTTGTTACCTATGATATCCAGGTATGCATGTGTAATGGGCATCGGTGTCCAGCTCGTATTGGCCTTCATGTTCTGACACGCCTACGGTGGGCTCAAGCCGGTGGATGGCGTACGGTATTTCTGGTGGAGGCCCGCATTTGGCTGAATGCCAAAAATTAGAAAAAATATATTTTCAATTTTTGAATCTAACCCCAAAGGAATTTTCAAGGCAAATCTGGCTTCAAATTTTGTGAAAAACAATTTCGTCCATTTATTAATTGTTGGAAATTGCAGCAAAAACCCACTGTGCCTAAATTGCCAGGGGTTGAAATTTTGAATTTATTTTTTAACGAATTTCAAACTTTTGACCTTTTCCAAATTTCACTTGAAAATATTTTTGTTCAATAAAAAATAGGCTTTAATTAGGGGAAATATTTAAATTATATTTTTGTTTATTTTTAATTTTTTTCCGTACTTTGGAGGCGACAATTTGGCCGGATGCCACTCCACTCCCGGTTGGCCTGACAGCGTCGCTGGTTGGGCCCAACCAAAACAAAACCCTGGAGAAAAACATTTATTTTTTAGGGAATTAAAAAATATTGCAATTTTTTTAAATAATTTTTTATTTGTATGAAATGATGAAAAAAACAATTTTTTCAATAATTAAATTTTTAAAGAAATTTTAAAATTTGAATAATAAAATTCCTTCTTTTTTAATTTCTGGTGGATTGGATAAGAATTTTCAATTTCGTTTTTTTGTTGTTGCAAAAATTCTGCGAAGCGCCAAATTTTTGCTTTTCAACGCTAAATTTTTAAATTTCGAAATTATTTTTTTCTTGGGCATATTTTTATGTGCGTATGAATTTTATATTTAAAGGGGTCGAAATTTTTAAATTTTGCAGAAAAATTGAAAAATTTTATTTGAATTTAACATTTTCTGACCCGATCGCAGCCATACTCAGCCATTGCGTCAAAACTAAACCCATCCGGTGTCCGAATGTACCCGTTGGGCAAGTCCACCAGCGGATGGCAACTCAGAGCTGAAAAATAATTTTGAAAATTTTAAAAACAAATTTTTAGAATTTCTAAATATATTTTTGACATAATTTTCAATATTTTTACTTACTTTTTATTTATTTATTAAACGATAAATCGAATTCGATTTTTCAAATATTTTTGACTAACTTTAATTTTTTTCATTTTTGAAAATTTAAAATTTTTTAATTTTTTCCCCCAAAAGACCTGTGTTCACGCAGCTCAGTCCGCACTCCCCGTCACACGCGCAGCGCTTCTGCGCGGGGCCGCGCCTGCACTGGTCGTGCCGCACGCACGGCTTCTTGCAGTGCGCGGGTCGTCGGGGCACTGCAGCGGGGCATGCACGTGGGTCCAACTGCAAAATTCAAACTACCGTACCGTACATCCCCTAATTTTTCCTTTTTTGAAAATTTTGAAAATTAACCCTCCTTTGATAATGTAGTCCCTCATCAAGGGGGAAGTAACTTTCTAAAATAATTATTTTCGAGGAATTTTTGTTTTTCGAGGAAAAACGTGAAAATTCAATAAAAGATAAAATCATGGAAAATAAAAATGCAAAATGGTTTAAAATGTAATTAAAATAAAATAAAATAATAATTAAATAACAAATTTAACGTTTAATTGGTTAAAAAGCAACTTTTTGTGAATTTGAATAGATTTTTCTTAAATAATTTTTGCTGTCTTTTTTGCATTCATTAAAAAACGATTAAAATTAGACAAAAATAAAAAAAATAAAAAAATCTTTTTCCAAACAAAAAAAAGTTGGTCCAATTTGACCAATCGTGAAGTTAGTTATGGCCAATCGTGAAGTTAGTTATGGCCAAAAAACATCATCTTTGTAAAAATTCCAACAAATTCGCAAAAAAATAATAACTTATTTCGGAATTGGCCAAAATAAAACTTTTTTTTGAAATTGTCGCAACTTGTTAGCTTTATTTTTGGCAATTCAATTATTTTTTCAACTTCATTTTGAATTGGAATTGTTAAATTGCGCATTTTATTCCCACAACGACCTCCTCCTCGACGTCAAAAATGAATGCTGCTAGACAAGCACAAAAGTTGAAGATGAAGATTGTGGTGCTGATCAGATTCATTAAATTTTAATAATTTGTCTATTTTTAGAGGGGAAAAATACATTTTAATTTTCAGTTGATAAGGCAAAAATATCGCTAACTTGCAAGCGCATCTTTGAATTTTTAATTTCAAAATAAAAAATATTATTTTTAATAAAATATAAATTGTTCTAAACAGCTAAAAAAAAGATTCAAAAATAATAGGATATTCAAAAATTACAAATATTTTCTTGGTACTTGTTAATTAACGGGGGAGGGGGACATGAAAATAACGGGGGCCAAAAAAATTGTGAAAATTTAGACTCCTTCCTCCATATATCATTTTCTTCTTGGTGAATGCGTTTAAAATGTTTTTTTGTTTTAATTTCCGATAAATTTTACGAAAATTTTCCAGAATTGATCACTTTTTATTTTTAATAAAATTGATCATTTTTTGATCACTTCGGCAGAGATCAAATAGTGCTAACAAAGGTGGAGGACAAATCAAATTGGGATGTGCCCTCTGGGCAAGTTGGTGGGGGGATCAATTGGGTGGCAGCTGATCAGACGATATAATAGGCCTTTGGGTTGAGAAAAATTGAGATATGTCAGAGCCCCGAGGGGCCGAAAATTGGGGGCCAATTAATCAGATCCAATAAGGGGTACGGAGGTGCAAAGGCAAAGGTGTGATCGCTGGCAGTGGGGCGAAGAAGAACTTCGGGTAGTGAAAATCGAAAAATTAAGGTCCACTGTTTAGCTCAATTTCTGTAAGACTACGTTACGTCCAGGGGTGGGTCGAAAAGTTTCGACTTCGTTTCGAATTTTGATGTTTTATTTCGATTTTGTAAAGTGAAATTTTATCGAATTTATTTCGAAAGAGCCTTGTGTTTGTTCTCAATAGACATGAGATCGGGGCGGGCCGAGAGGTGAGCGGGGCGGGTCGGGCCCCTGGGATGGAGAAAATGGGCTCGGGCCGAACCTGGCCCGATCTCATGTCTGGTACACAACTGAAATTTTTTCAAAAAATAGACTATTTTCTTAAGAAATTAAAAGTTTTTTATCGCTGAAAAGTCATAAAATCCGATGATGTTGAAGGTAAATAGAATTTGATGGGTTGTAAAAGCAAAAAAGTTGGATGTAATCAAATTGTGTTAAATCGGTTATATGTTGAAATCCGTTGTCGATCTTCAACATTCATCTGATCATGAGCTCGGACTCGGAATCAAAGCTGGCTGCTGTGCTAGTCTCCTGATTTGCTTATGTCATAACCTAATAAGAATTGCCCCTCCGATTTTTTTCTAGTTAAATGCCTGGTTTTGGTTGGACCTTCTTTTTCAAATAATTTCCATTATTAATCTCTTATTTTCTTCCATAATCCTTCTTCTTCAATATATACAAATACTTATCTCCCCCCCCCTCCATCAACACATTTCCCCAATGCTTGCACATTGAATGTTTTTTTTTTGAATTTGACGCCAACACCCCATCGATCCAGGGGATAGGATAGCCAAGGCAGCTCTACAAGACACCTCCCCCCAAGCCCCCAACACATTGGGGCAACTTAGGAAATGACTCACCAATGGCAAACACTTATAACTACACCATATAGATTGCTAGCCTTGGAGAATTTTCCATTTTTGTTAGACTGCGGATGAAAATTCGAATCCTGTTCCGGAAACCGGAATTGTTCAGATCCAGTTTCGGTATCCGAAATTCGGAGAGGACCCGGTTTAGTCCGAGTACTCGAAAATCGTATCTGGTCTTCACGCCCGTCGCTAGCTTCGGATTCGAAGTGAAGAATTTCGAGTTGGGGGGGGGGATTTTCGAAAAAATCGATTCTTAGGGGTGTATTTTTTGTTAAAAATTTCCTAATTTTGACATTTCGAAAGGAAATTCTCCCAATTACCCCCTAGCCACGGGCCTGCTATTGTAAGTGAAACGCTGATGAGATAATTAAGGTGCCAAGTTCTATCAATGCGCCCAAGGAAAATGGGTGCCGAAGGACTGTGCCAAGGGCACTGTGTTCAATCCGGCACTTTCCGTGTGCGATTGGCCCGCGAATGTGCCCGGATGTTGAACTCGATCAATTTGTTTGTGTGTATTTTGTAATAAAGAATTTAAAAATGGTAAATTTTTTTGGCAAAAAATGGACATTTGGGTTTGTTAACGCAGTTAACGGGGGTGGGGATGCATTTTTTGGCTTTGCCCCCCCCCGTTAAAAGTTTGCTCCCCCTCCCCCCGTTAACAGAGTAGTACCGACATTTGCCAGGCATAGGTACTCTTTTTGACAGCACTTTTTGAACTAAATCTGTTCGATTGAAGACAATATGATTTTTCAATCCCTCTAATGACCGGCGCTCTCCAGGGATACTTGAAAATCCCGTCGGATTTAAAAAATTAAACGGGCCTAAAGAGTCCGAGTCATGGGTCCGATTTGCCCAAAAATCAAGGGTACCAATTTTTATCGCTTTTGTTTCTTGTCCAAGCTTAGCCTAGGCCTCAAAAATTAGGATTTGAAATTTTCGGATTTTCGGTTTTACCTAGACCTCAAATTTAAAATTTTCGGAGCTCCATCTTTAAAGGATGATATCAATCTTTATCAGGGATAAATAGGGTAATTAGACAATATAGGTACCGTACATCCAAGTACCGGGCATGGATACCGTACATGCCAAATAGACATTGAATTGGCTACAAATAAATTGCCGGCGGACCCAAAAACGGCGGAAGCACCTGGTGCACACTCGGATTAGCAAAATTGTACACATCTTAAAACAATAAAAATTTGGGTAGCTAATTTTTAGGCGAATTTTAATTTTTGTTTTTTAATATTTCAATTTTTTTTTGTTAAAACTGAAGGGGGCTATAATTAGAAACAGGTCTAAAATTAGAGAAACTAGGTGGACTACGGATTTCGCGGCGCTATATCGAAGTAAGGCCCCAATCAAATTTGTGCAAAACCATAGAGGGGACCCTTTTTTTTGCAATTTTGTTTTTCGTTTTTTTGGCTTAAAAACTCCAAAAAAGCAAAAATAAGTTGAAAAAACGAAAAAAAAATTGTCGAGAAAAAAGTTGATTTTTTTTGTTGATTTGGGGCCTTACTTCGATATAGCGCCGATTTCGCCATTCCGAATAAATTTGACAAAATTTGCAATTTTTTAAAATGCAAAATTAATGTTTTTTTTCCAATGCCCAAGGAAGGTTTTTTTTTGTCAATTTTCCATTTCGTTCAAATTGTTTCGACTCACCACCAACCATAAGGCCTATACATAGGCGACATTATAGGCATCGGCATTATTTGCTGTTGCATCATTGGATTCATCATCATCTGGTTCTGAGCTTGAGCCTGGAAATTTGGGAGGAGGGAGGTTGCAAAATGAAAAAATAAATAAATTTAAATATTAAATTAACAAAAACACCACACAGAGAAATAAATGAGTTTTTTTTTAAATTTTTGATTCAGAAATTTTTATTGACATTTTCTAAACTTGCTGCGAAAAAGAAGATTCAACTTTTAAAAAATTCAAGAAACTGGAATAGATTTGTCGAAAATTTTCAAAAATTATTATTTTTTCTCTGTTTTCCCCATTTTTTGACGTGCTTCCGGCTCCGGAGCCGAAATTTGAAAAAGCCGGAGCCTGGAGCCGTAGCCGGAGCCAAAATTTCAGGGTCGGAGCCGCTCCGGAGCCAGCTCCGGCAAATTTAAAATTTTACTTTTTTCGGAGTGAATTTTTGGCTCAAAAATAGCCCAAAAATGCATTTTTCGCTCAAAATTGCCTAAGAAATGTTTTTTTAAATTTAAAACC